>PISW01004497.1:22866-163790 GCA_004023785.1 Mungos mungo
CCCCCACCGTCGGGACAGGGTTCTCGGGGCCCGACGCATGCCCCCCACCGTCAGGACAGGGTTCTCGGGGCCTGACGCGCGCCCCCCACCGTCGGGACAGGGTTCTCGGGGCCCGATGCACTCCCCCCACCGTCGGGACAGGGTTCTCGGGGCCGGACGCACGCCCCCCACCGTCGGACAGGGTTTTCTTTAAGAGGACTTCACCTTGTACTGATAGCTGGTTAACACCCATGCGGATTAGAAATGGAATTTCTTCATATACGAAGTCTGTCCATGTTTGGAACAGCTCATAAAATGAAAAGTGTTAACTTTATAATTCTGTGCTTTTGTTTCACTCGCCTGAGCTAGAATAAATAATATGTCTTTCCTGCAACATGCACCTGTACTTCTTCCAGAGATGAGGGCTTACGGAGGAAAATACAAATGAAACCACATGGCAGTTGAGGAACAAAAGAAACGTAGAGGAGTGCAGGCATTCATTAAGCAGTTTGAAACCCACTTGTGCACCGATTCTGACGTGCAGGGGAGACCTTGGCTCAGTTTTCTCATCTGTAGAGTGGAGACAGTAGTACCTAACTCAGAAGAGAATTGTGGGAATTAAACAGGATGCCCCTTGTAAAACGCTTAGTACAGTATGTGGGACAGGACAGCCTGGATGATAGTAACACTACTACTGTTATTATTGGGCACATTATTACCTCTCCTGGTGACCTTGAAATGCAGATTGTAATAGCACAGTCATAGTGATGACAGTACATAGTCAAACATGTGACGTGGGTTTGAAATAAATATTGCCAGTTGTCCTCCTGGCCTTATAGTAAAGGCTCAGTAATGTTATGTGAAAACTTAAAACATGACATAGAAGTAATGCATTTATTTACTTTGATTTTGGAAAACTAGAAGTCTTGGCAAGGAGTTTGGTCTTTGATGGTTACTCTTGATAACTCTTGGTAATTATAGGTGTAGATATGCTAATAACAGAAAATTTGTGTTCTTTATTGAGTAGGTTAATTTTTTATTTTAAATGTTTGTTTCTTTACTTATTTAAAGAGAGTATGGGTGGGGGAGGGGCAGAGAGAGAGAGGGACACAGTGTCCCAAGCAGGTTCCGCACTGTCAGCACAGAGCCTGGCACGGGGCTCACACTCACCAGTTGTCAGATCATGACCTGAACCAAAATCAGGAGTTGAATGCTTAACTGACTGAGGCACCCAGGCACTCCTTAGCTGTTGATACTTTTAATTTTGTTAAAGTTTTAATCCCTCTTTGGCCTTAAATAATACTTCTGCTAAGGCCAAGGTGATAGGCTTTCCGTGCACATGTACAATGGGCTTCCCAAGCTTTTGAGTGAGACTTCACTCAGAAGTGTTGTATGAAGACTATTTTATTTGTAACTGTAACACTCACACTAATTTGGAAAATAATTATGTGCTGACAGTAGGAGCTTGTGCTGGCATCAAATATAGCCAGATTTGGGGCTTTGAGTGATGTGTGCGGTCCTCTGTGTGTGTGTGTGTCTTCCTCACCGTCTCTGTTCTGCCCACAGTTACAGGACTTTGTTCTCTTAGATGCTGTTTCTACTTGCTGGTTAAATGGCTCCTGGGTGATGATCCTCAGGAAGGAGTGGATGTCTTCTTTAATAGCTTTCACAACATGGTCAGGGTGGACAGTAATTTAATCTCGTTAAATACCATGTAATACCTGTGTTCCAGCTGCTTATCAGAACTACTGTGTGATATAAATGAAAACTCAGTTGCAAAAATAAATATCTTCTTAAATATTAGTTACGGTTCTCAGAGAAATAGAACCAATAGGAGGTATGTATAGAGAAAGAGATTTACAATAGGGAATTTGCTCACGTGACTGTGGAGGCTGAGAAATCCTGGATCAGCAGTCAGCACTGGAGACCCACGAGACCCAGCTGATTGCGTGGTCGGTTTCGAGTCTGAAGGCCTGAGCACGAGGACAGCTGATTGGGGCTACATATCAATCTGAAAACTGATAAGCTGAAAATTCAAGAAGAGCTGATGCTTCAGAGCACCTGGCTGGCTCAGTCTGTTAAGCGTCCAACTTCGGCTCAGGTCATGATCTTGTGGTTAGTGAGTTCAAGCCCCACGTCGGGCTCTGTGCTGACAGTGCAGAGCCTGGAGCCTGCTTCGGATTCTGTGTCTCCCTCTTTCTCTGCCCCTCCCCCACTTGTGCTGTGTCTTACCCTCTCTCAAAAATAAATAAACATTAAAAAAGTTAATTAAAAAGGAGAAGAGTTGATGTTTCAAATCCAAAGGCAGCAAAAGAACAGAGTCCCAACTCAAGGCGTAGGACAGAGGAGTTCCCTTTCACTCAGCCTTTTTGTTTTACTTGGGGCTTAAACTGATTGGATGAGGCCCACCCACATCAGGGAGGGCAATCTGCTTTTACTTAGTTTACTGACTCAAATATTAATCTCATCCAGACAAATCCAGAATAATATTTGATCAAATATCTGTGTGCTCTGGCCCAGTCAAGTTAACACATAAAATTAACTATCACTTCATTGATCATAAATATCAAGGATGGATTGCCTCCTATATAAATTAATGAATTAAGAGCAAAGAATTATTACCTCCTCACAGTGTACGTGTTTTGCTTTTTGAAGAGTTGAACTTTAGTTGTATTTGTTCTGTGCCTTTTCTCTGGAGAATTATAATACCATGGCTAGCGAAGTGGTGTTTCATTTAGACTTTGAAATCTAGATAGGATTGCATAGAAGAGGAGTAGGTCTTCTACACAAGAATGGGGTAGCAGAGGCATGGGGGAGAGAGAGTAGAGAGAAGTAAGCGGGCTAGCTTGTTTCCGAGTGAGCTAGGGAGGGAATATTTTTCTCTTAATCAGCTTCTCTATTCAGGGTACTAACTGAGCACACCTTACCGTAGAGTCCTACTTCTAGTTGCTGGGAATATAATAATGGCCAAGCGAGGCGCAGCTTTTATGGAACATGGACTGCCTGCCAGAGCCTAGTATTTCAGAAATTAGTACTTCTTAAGTGAAGAAGTCCGTGAGCCCTGGAAATAGCAGTGTTTACACAAGCATAACTCAAATACGGACACACACTGAAGCCAGCCGCCTTCACAGTGAGCTCAGGAACTTGCCACGGAGCATCTTCTTTCTGAAACGTTCTGTGTGTTTACTACCCTTTAGCTCTTGAATTTCACAATTCACCCATTTAACTGTCTAAAGCTCTGTGTTTCTCAACGTTTTATGACCTTAAGACACTATTTCCGACGGCTTGTCTGTTAACATCTCCAAGAATTCTTCAAACACAGTTTTGAAATCCCACTCAAGGGCATTTCTATTAAGATTGGGAACAAGAAAAAGATGCTCACCATCAAAACTTTTATGTAACTCTTCATCATGGATATTAACTAATGTAATAATACAGGAATATTAAGCTCTAATATTCTATTAGATGCATATTGATGCATAACAAATCACCCCACAGTTTGCGGCTTTAGTCAGCCTCTCCTTAGCTCAGCGGGTGGGAGGTCTGACGTGGTGTGGGTGGCTCCTCTGCTCTGGTTCTCCTGCCATCGAAGTCCGGGGTCCACTGGTGTCCTTGCCAGAAGCCCATGGGAGAAACCTGCTTCCGGGCTCGTTGAGGTGGTCGGAGGAACTCAGTTTCTTGCAGTGTGCGTTAGGTTTTCCACACACTGACTGGCTGAAAACACCAGACAGACATTTATTCTTCGACAGTTTAGGAGGTCAAAAGTTCAAAGTCAAAGTCTTGGCAGTGTTGGTTCCTTTTGGAGGCTCTGAGGGAGAAGCCGTGCCTCTCTCCTGCCTTGTGATGGCCGCCAGCAATCCTGGGTGTATAGCAGCATCCACTCCAATCTCGGCCTGACTTCTATGGCCGTCTTTCCTGTGTCTGCCTTGAATTTGCCTCTGCTTTTCTCGTATAAGGACATCTGTCATTATGTTATTTTCTTCTTAAGTTTTTATTTATTTTGAGACACAGAGCAAGTAGGTGAGGGGCAGAGAGAGAGAGGAAGAATCCCAAGCAGGACCCGCGCCTTCAGCACAGAGCCTGATGCAGGGCTTGAACCCACAAACCACGAGATCACGACCTGAGCTGAATTCAAGGGTTGGGCACCTAAATGATGGCGCCTCCCAGGTACCCATAAGTCCCTTCAAATAAAGCCGATTTCGCAGGTCCCAGGGGCTAGAACTTGAGCATATTATCTGGGGCCACTGTTCACCCTGGTAGACAGTTGTAGGACCAAAGTCCTTACATTCCCTTAGGCGCCCACATTTCTTCCCCGGGGTCCCTCCATCTTTAATGCGGCAATGCTCTGAAACCTCTCTGAGTTCCTCTTGGCAACCAGCTTGAGAAAACTCTGCGTGCTAAAGGAAGTGATGTTGGCCATGGGTAGTCTGGGTCTCCTGATCGGAAGAAAGTTACACGCGAATCTCGGCCCCGCCACACCGGGGGTGTGCCCCGTTGCTGCCCCTGCCTTCCTTCCTTCGCTGTCTCCTCCTCTGAGACAGCGGAGTGCCGCTAATGCAACTTGAGTTTTCTGTTTGATTCATGAGAGAAAGTTTTTTCCTGGGAAGAGGAATAGCCGTATATCTTGGAAAATGACTGTGATTTCCTTCGGCCGAAAGACAAGATTTAATTTGAAAGTGTCATGCAGAAGAGGCGATATTTAATGAAACTTAAATCCAGAATGACTTCATCCATTAGAATCAGCACCTCTCAGAAGTTTAATATCCAGTGAACTCATGGTATTGAAAGCTGTCTTCTCCTGATTGAATGTTTTTTTTCTGAGACTTGTTGCCTAAGGTGTGGACATTTCTCCTTCAATATTTAGCTGTAAATGGGACTAGATCCTTCCCTCAGGAAAGGCACCATTACTCTTCTTGGGGAAGAAGTTTTAATATTTATACAAAGGTAAATAATGTCAATTGTGCTACATTGTGTGATTGTGCATATAAGATTCCTTTCATCCTCCCTTTCTTTTCTTTCTCGCTCTTTTCTTTCTAATTAGTTCATTCAGTAAATATCTAGTGAGTGACTTTGACGTGCCGGGCACTGGGGATGGTGTGGTGGGTGAGACTGAATCCCTGCCCCTCAGCGCAATTACACTCTAGTGGTTGAGCCAAAGAAGTAAACAAGTATGTAAGGTGATTTCAGCTAATTGTGAGCCTAGAAAACTAAAACAAAGAACAGTGTCAGAGGATAGAGAAGGATAGTAAGGGGAGTGGGGAAGGGGTTGCTTTACGTAGGACAGTCAGGGTAGGCTGTAAGCCAGGCAGCGAGCCCTGGGGAAATGGCTGGGGTTTGCCTCTGCTAGGCTAGAGCTACTTTGCTAACGTGTATTTTAGTTTTCATATTTTCTTTTAGCTTCGTGTGTTTTAAAAAGAGATCATGCTGATATAAATGTGCTTACAGCATTTTTGTGACAATATGGCATTCCGTATTTCTCTCCTGGGGAAAATGACTGCTGCCTTTCTTCTTTCTAATTCTCTTGTGACTTGTACAATCACCAGGGCCGTAATGACTTCATAAATTAGGAAGGCTTTGTTTTTTAGAATCTTAGGACTATATTCTTTAGAAATTAGAATTGTATATTCTTTTAGAAATTGGAATTTATAAGTGGATTCCATTAGTGGCAATACACCGTAGAGCTGTTTTTCTGCTTTGAATAATATCCAGGAAAAGTCATGGGTTTGCCTACCTGGTTTATATGTGGGTTGCTTAAAGAACATCCAGATGGTTCTGCATTGCATATTTGTCTCCCTTAACCACAAGTATCCTATGTTAAATAGACATGGACTTGGCCATTCCTGATGGGAATCAGAGTAGATTGAGTATTTCAATTTTGACTTTTCCTTAATTTTATTTTTCTGATAAGATTTAAATCACAAATATTCTTACAGCAGATAGAAGCATCATAAATTTCTACTTTGTTCCTTTTACTTAAGCCTTTGCTGTTTGAGTGTGTATCTATTCAGTGCATTTAGGTATAGTGATCCCCTCCCCCCGCCCAGGATACACCCTATAGGAAACTAAACTGGGATAATTTTGGAGTTAAAGTAAGGGTAAATATTCTTGTATCCCTCTGATTTGGGATAATTCTAACGCTCTGGTTTTTTGGATAATATTTTGTTAACTTTGAGTGTTGCTTTATTGAAGTCTTTTTTTTTTCATTTAAGATCTTTGTAATAAAAATTTGCTGTTGATTATGTTGAAGAAATCCAGAAGAGATTAGGGTTTACTGTATGAAATTACATTGTATATGTTGAGGTCATACCTATTTTTCTTTCACTTAAAACTTATATATATACGTATATACCATTTGTGTGTTTCTCCATCCACTTATTTATCCATTTAACTTCGGATACACGTAAGTATCTCTGCACCCATGCAAGACCATGGAGTATCATGTAGAACTCAGGTCACACAAATATCACAAGTATGAAAAGTTCTCAAGATATCAGCTCTTTATTTGGTTTATGCCCTCAGTTTATAAAATTTTGGAAGAGACTGTACAGAAAATGCCGAAGAGTAGATCATCTCTTTTCTCTCAGTGGTCTGGGGGGGGCATTAGGCTCGCAAGGCGGATTCACCTCCACGCCTTTGTTCTTTGGTAACTGTCTCCTGAGCTACCCTCCCACATCTCTTTCCTCTAAGCCGTAGTGTTGAATCCATCTTGCATTCTGTCAGATATGCCTTTGAACGCACTGCTTTCCTCCTATCTCTCCCTTGCTCAAAAACCTTTAATTGGAAAAGGTAATATTAACAGCGCTTACCTAGCCATTCGAGGCTCTCCACGTTTTGCCTCTTGGCAACCGTTTTCTGTGAATAACTGCCTGTGCCCCTGTATGGTCTCTCCATTCTAGTGGGATGTGCTTTGTACTTGTTGAAATTTACTCCTGAGAACTGTCTTTTCTGCCAATCCCCAGACACCATACTGTGAATATCTGTGTCTATTCTAATATAATCCTGTTTTATTGGCTGTCTTGTAATCTATTTATCCACACCTACATTTCTTTATCATTAATATTATTATTAATTTTTGAGAAAGGTAGAGAGAGAGAAAAAGAGAGAATCCCAAGCAGGCTCCATGCTGTCAGCAAAGAACCTGACATGAAGCTCGAACTCATGAACCATGAGATCATGACCTGAGCTGAAACCAGGAGTCAGATGCTTAATCAGCTAAGCCACCCAGGCGCTCCTCTACACCTACATTTCTAAATGTACTAAAAATCATTTAAATAATTTGCGGTTACTGAGTATCTATGATTTCCCCAGTATTTCACAATTATATGTTGTGAACAAAGAGCAAAGAATATCTGCTAAAAAGAACCACTTTTAGGGCTACATCTTTGGGTTGGGATTTCTTTCTGTTGAATCTCTAGGGTTGGAATCATAAAATTATTAATTAATACAAATAATACATTTGTAAGAGCATTTGTTGGGTATGTGTTGGCAAGTTTTTTTCAGAGATGATGAAAAGTTAATATGACCAGCTTCCATTTGGGAACCTATTTTGTTGTACCCTGTTATCTCTTACTTGAACTCCTTCAGAAATTAGTGAACTTGGTGATATCCCCCCTGGTCCCATGCTTCTTGGCTATTTACATTTTTCTTAGGTAGATTTTGTCCACTTTTTTTTTTTTTGGTTGGATGTTTATTGGTTTGTAATAGCTCTTTATATATTAAGAATATTTACTCTTTTCTACCAACGTTCTGCAACTTTCTCCTTCATTTGATGTGTTTATGGTGGTTTTGCCATTGACTTAAAAACCTTAATGCTATAAATATTTTTTGATTCATTTCTTATTGTCATGCTACAGAGGGCTTTTACTCAAGATTTTTGTGAATACTCATTTTAGTATTTTAATGGAAGTTAAATTTTTTTACTTAAATTTTAAGTAATTGGTGATATATTTTCATAAGATATGTCCTGACCATTCTAACTCCCTAAGATCACTCTTTCTTGTTGAATGTTGTGTCCCCTTTCTCTCCTTTTATTTTATGTATATATATATTTTTTTCTGGATTCCACCCAACACTTAATAATCATAGTGGTTTTGGGGGCGCCTGGGGGGCTCAGTTGCTTAATTGTCTGACTCTTGATTTAGGCTCAGGTTTGTGGGATGGAGCCCCATGTCGGGCTCTGTGCTCATAGCATGGAGGCTGCTTTGGATTGTGTCTCCCTCTCTCTGCCGCTCCCCCACTCATGTGCGTGCTCTCTCTCTCTCTAAGTAAATCAACTTAAAAAATTATTATTGTGGGTTTGTAAAGTAATTCGGCTTTTCATTTAACAGGATCTTTCTCATTGTAGTTCCCTCTAAAGTTCCTTGGATTTTCTGGAATCCTTCCCCACCTGCAGATTGGCAGAGTGGACCTTTTTAAGATATGCATCTCCTCTAACCCTCAACAGAATTGCTACTCTTCCCACTTGGCCAATTCTTTGGTCACTTCCCCAGGGTGACTTCTCCCAGTCATGCAGAGTTCTTTAGTTAGCCGGTTCCTGCCTCCTGCCAGCTTACCTAGTTGGGCGTCAGTTTCACCAGGCACTTGACCAGATAGGGCAGAGACCATCCCTTGGACTCCTGAATATGTGAGTTTTAGAGGTTTTCTCTTCTTTGGGATAAGTGTGGATTTAGTCTGAATGGCTTTTCCTGCTTGGGTTCCAGCTGTTGGAGACCTGGGAAAAAGCCCTTATTTATGAGGGAAGACACTAGAAATAGGGCACCTGGGTGGCTCAGTTGATTAAGTGTCCGGCTTCGGCTCAGGTCATGATCTCGCGGTTTGTGGGTTCGAGCCCCGCGTCAGGCTCTGTGCTGATAGATAGCTCGGAGCCTGGAGCCTGCTTCAGATTCTGTGTCTCCCTCTCTCTCTGACCCTCCCCTGCTCGCACTGTCTCTGTCTCCCCAAAATAAATCAAAGACATAAAAAAAAAATTTAGAAATAGAAGAGCATGGCGGCTTATGTTGCTGGTGATCTGAGTCTGCGGCCAGGCTCAGGGCGCTCAGTGCTCCCTCCAGCCCCTGTCCATATGAAGGGGCCAGCTCTTCCCCAGTCACTCTCCTTCCAAACCTTTTCAGAAGTCTGGGTTTATCACTTGTTTTTTCTCCCCTGCCAAGTCACATTCAGAGGAGCGTGAGATCCAATTACTGTCAGCTCAGCTGCTTTATCTGCATTAGGAAGACAAGCTTAATAAATCACTGCGTTCTCCTGGCTAGTTCTTGCTGACCGTTATAAACTTATCTTTGATGAAACGGAAGTATATTCAATATATTCAGTATTTATATTCTAAACATATCTATTAGGAATCTTACCCTTCTTTCCCAAGGGGAGAGAAACATAATGTTCTTTGGGAAAACTCTCATGCACAGGCCGGAACAGACTTCATCTCTCCCTCCTGTTTCAAGGTTAGATGGCCTCAAACAACCTGAGACATTTGCATTTCAGAGAGTCAAGCTTCATCTATGTGTTCTTTATAAATGTAGATTCTACATATTCTTGTTACCTCTATTTTAAAATATTTTATATTTTCTCTGTCACATTGAGATTATTACATTTCTAACTAGTTGTCCATATCTTCTCTTGTGTTTTCCACAAAAAAAGTACAGAAGATCACATGGGAAGCTTTTTAAAATTCATAGGCTTATGGCCCTTTCCTACGTGATTCCGCCGGGTGGGAAGGAGGGCCAGGGGAGCCAGTTGTCCAGGGCGGGTACTCAGCGGACTCATCAGAAGTCTCCCATGCCTACTTCATTTGAAATTCTCTGGCTGACAATTTCCAAATACTGGGAAGCAGCAAAAGAGTGCATTCTCCCCTTATCTGACTTTCATACATCAAATTCAGCAGTGCCTCAGTTTCTCTCTTCAGGATGTGTGTCCTGAGGAGCAAGTGTGGGGTGTTCAGGCCCTGCACATTAATTACAAAGAAACTGGCCCCATTAGTATCCAAAATCTATGAAGAACTTACCAAACTCAACACCCAAAAAAACAAATAATCCAGGGAAGAAATGGGCAGAAGACATGAATAGACGCTTTTCTGAAGACCTCCAGATGGCCAGCCGACACATGAGAAGATGCTCAATGTCACTCACCAAAACCACACTGAGATGCCACCTCACGCCAGTCAGAGTGGCTAAAATGAACAAATCGAGAGACTGTAGATGCTGGTGAGGATGTGGAGGAATGGGAATCCTTTTGCACTGTTGGTGGGAATGCAAACCGGTGCAGCTGCTCTGGAAAATAGTGTGGAGGTTCCACAAAAAATTAAAAATAGAACTACCGTGTGACTCAGCAATAGCACTGCTAGGGATTTACCTAAGGGATACAGGAGTGCTGATGCACAGGGGCACATGTGCCCCAATGTTCATAGCGGCACTTTCAACAGTAGCCAAATCATGGAAAGAGCCTACATGTCCATCACCTGATGGATGGATCAAGAAGATGTGGTTTATCTATCCAGTGGAGTACTACATGGCAATGAGAAAGGATGAAATCCTGCTGTTTGCAGCAACGTGGATAGAACAGGAAGGTATTACGCGAAGTGAAATAAGTCAGTCCGAGAAGGACAGATATCACATGTTTTCACTCATGTGTGGATCTTGAGAAACTTAACAGAAGACCATGGGGGAGGGGAAAGGGAAAAAATAGTTACAAACAGAAAGGAAGGGAGGCAAACCGTAAGAGACTCTTAAATACAGAGAACAAACAGAGGGTGGATGGGGGGTGGTGGGGAGGGGAAAATGGGTGATGGGCATTGAGGAGGGCACTTGTTGGGATGAGCACTGGGTGCCTTATGTAAGCGATGAACCACGGGAATCTTCCCAAAACCAAGAGCGCAGTTTACACTGTATGTTAGCCAATTTGACAATAAATTATATTATAAAAATAGAGGCCATTAAGAAAATAAATAAAAATGGAAGGGATGGAAAAGAAAAAGAAGCTGGCCCTGAACCTTTGCAATACCCCGCCTGGTAAGAGAGTCTGTGTACAGGAAGCCGGAGTCATGCCGGGCACTTCATGCTAATCATGTGAATCTGGGTGGGGGGCTTGGGCAACAATTCCATGTCAACTTGACCTCTGGAGGGGCTGCAGCGTTAGCAACTAAGGTTAGCCACACAGACACTCCATGCCCGTGTGACTGACCCCTAACGAAACCTGGGACACCAGTGCCCAGGGAGCTTCTCTGGCTGGCAGCCTTTCACCCACGTTGTCCACATTGTTGCTGGGATGGTAAACCCTGTCCACACGCCTTCCCTGGGGGAAGGGCAACTGGAGGCGGGCACCCCCGCCCTCCGGGCCGGGACTCTGCTCTGTACGCCTTTCATCTTTGTTGGTTTTGACCTCAACAAACTGTGATCGGTAGTGTAACAGCTTTTCTGTGAGTCTTTCTAGCAAATCATGAACCTGGAAGGTTGTCTGGGGTTCCCCCAACTAAACACGTAAGAGCATTTTATTTTACGAGAAAGGAATAAGGATCTCTCTCTAATATGTGGAGTTGTTTCTTTTTTTTTTTTTAAAGTTCAAACTGGATGTTAAATTTTGTGAATGTATTTTTATCACCCCTCAAGGTGTTTCTGTGATTTTTGTTTTATTCATATGATAAAATGTCGTGTTTTCCTAAATTTGATTTTTCCCACTCCTAAAATTACTTATGTTTGGTTGTGCTGTATTTTTTAACATGTTGTTTTCTTTGATTTATTAAAAAAATATTTTTTAACGTTTATTCACTTTTGAGAGATGGAGAGACAGAGTGAGTGGGGGAGGGGCAGAGAGGGAGGGAGACACAGGATCTGAGGCAGGCTCCAGGCTCTGAGGTCAGCACAGAGCCCAACACGGGTTCAAACTCATGAACCCTGAGATCATGACCTGAGCTGAGTCTGATGCTTTTCTTTATTACATTTATGATTTTATTGTGAATGATTGGTATTTAGACTTTTATCTTTGTCTTACCTGGGCCAAATTTTTAATTGCTGTAATTTAAAAATATTTTATAAGAAACTTCTAAAATTCTAAAATACGGTACTTCCTGCCTCCTTCAACAGAGTACTCCACCCAATTTAACATTTTCGACTCACTACCCCCATTTTGAACATGATGGTGTATAATAGGCCCTCTGGTCCCATTGAGGTATGAGCAGCTGTTTCTTCTACGTTTCATGCTCTCCAGACTCCTCTCTGCTTGGAGTTCTTGGATTAGCTCTTCTGTGAGTTTCCTATGCCTTCAAGTCCCACTTCTTTCTCTAATGGTCCCTCTCCTCCCTTTCCTTGGCTCCCATTTTAATGACTGTGGGATTAGAGGCTGCATAATTACGCTTGTTATATAATGATTTCCAAAATGAGAGTAGACAGGCTCTGATAAGAGCCTGGGGCCTTATTCTCTAGATGAAAAGCATCCGCTTCATGTCATGGACTTTTAAATATATATTTTGGGTCTTGGGAGATATTTTAACTCCCTTTTAATTGTTAGTTGTTCCAGAGAATTAAGTCATAAAGTTGATTGGTTGGTTTCTTCATCTGTCCATGTATCCATGCATCAATCCACTGTCCGTCCATCCCTTCACCTGCCACTTAACTTCGGGAGCACCTACGTGGTGCTGTTATACCAGATCGCTGACCCTAAAAAGGGGAGGACACAGTGTGTTAACCAGTCCATGCCTGCCCAAGAGCATGGGAACCAGTCTGAGCTGTGTTGTGGGAATTTTTAATAAAGGCCTTCTATTTATCTTTATAGTTTCATTCTCTCTGGCAGTAACTTCCGTTTCCGACGTTAGAGTGTTACTGAGAAAAATGCCGTGCAGACACGCGTTAACACAACGGGTCTGAGACTGCTCTCCCTAGAAAGGCTGGCCCTGGGCTGACTGGCGTCTCAGAACTTGGCTCTCGGAGCGTTGCCAGTTGATGGGGGGAGTTCAGGGGGCCCAGGCTGTCCTGAAGCAGCGTGGTTTAGGCTGAAGTCCTGCTTGCCTCCCGGGAGGGGTTCTGGTACTTGTTAGGGGTTGTGTGTGTGTCCAGCCCCCAGTAAAAACCTTGGTCACTTGACTCTCCGATGGGCAGAAACATCACACATGTGCTTTCTTTTTATTACCGGGGGGAAAGCCTGTGCAGTGTCTGACCTCACGAGGGCGAGAGCACCAGGAAGCTGTGCACAGAACCCTCCAGGCTCCGCCTGTGTCCTCTCCCCTGTGATCCGTCCCTGAGTCTTGGCCGCGTAGCTCTCCTGAATCTCCACCACGAGCAACTCTGCACTCGAGAGGGGTCCTGGGGTCCCTGCCACAGATGCCGGATGTTTATCAGTCTCGTACTGCGTGTGTAGCCCCGTGCTGATCCTTTTACAAGGATCCTCTCATTGCACCGTCCCCAAAAGAGACCTCTGCGAGGCGCGGCAGTGACCTCCTCCCCACTGACCAGTGAAGTTGAAGGTTCGGAGGTTACGGGCGCCGTGCCGCTCCTGCAGCTCCCACATTCACTTCAGCACCTTTGCCCTAGATGTTTGCTCCATTGTTCAGAGGGGCGGTTAAGTGAAGACCACCACTGAGTGCTTTCTCCCTCGCTTTATCATTCCAGGTATGAGCACATCCTCACGGAGCCCGACCCCGTGCCAGCTTACGCTCTGAAACTGCTGGTGGCGCTGACGGAGCACAACCCCACCGTTACCAGGTACTGGGGCTGCGGGCTTACAATGAATTTCACGTGCTCTAACTGTGACAGACGATGAGCTCTGAAAGACGAACCTGTGAGTTACCGACGTGGTCACGTCTCCCGTTTGACAGTTTGTGGTATCTCTCGTTTAAGATATTTTGGGTCCCGTTCTCATATTTTTATCCCCTTATTGGTGTGGAGTTCATGATGCTTTAACATGATAAATTCTTTAATGAGAAACAACTAACACTTTTCAAAATGCCGATCAGTGCCTCCTATTGTCCTCAGCAATTTATTAAATCTGTGCTGTAGGACTCCACCATTTTGCTTCGCTGACACACTTCTCTTAGGCACTTACTAACAGTGCCTCTGCTGAAGAGGCGACGCGTGGTGCCACTTTTATAAAACAAGCTTCTAGGACGGCGCGACTGCCTTCGGTCTTGCACAGGGGAGTTTGCACAGAGGGAGCCCCTGGGCTCATAGCGGGGGCAAAGAGCAAGCCCCCCCTGCTTTCAATCAAGAGAGCTACTTTAGGTTGCTAGATGTCATCTGCGGACCTTCGCGTTTGGACACCACGGGCTGGTGCAGTGACCTCTACGGTCGCCAGGTGGTCTTCGCAAGGAGCCGAGTCACTCAGCCCGACCGCCTTGACTCCCTCCGCCTCTTGTTCTGCCAGAGAAGGTGGTGACTTGTGGTGAGCCACCAGCAGTGGTGCTAGTGAGCAGGAAAGACTGTGGACTGTCCGCATTGAGCGAGAGGCTGAGCAGAAACCTCTCTCGTGCGCAAGCCAAGGCACAGAGGTGTGCTGTCACCGAGTCACCGGGTGCCGAGCTGTCTCTGGGTCATTTGCAGGGCTGAGGCTGATGTAGACTTCAGGCTGTTTCCTTTTGCCGTGAGCAGCCTCATTCGTTTCCAGAGAGTGACGCATAAATGCCACCCTGTGCTCTCTGTGCCATGTTGCAAACGAATTTGGGGAGTACTAATCCTTGTCAAGAAGTACTTGTAAATCCTGTATCTCTACAGCCTTTTAAAAGTGTGACCCAGGAGCTTTCAGGTTCATCACTCAAAGGCACTGTTCTTTCTTCCTACAGAAGAAATTTAGTTACAAAGCATGTATGTGTATTAGAAGTTAAATAAAAATTCAGACAGTTATTTCTTTCCTGGAGCTTGATACCAGGTGCTAATACTGTATCCTAATTGTAGATTCTGATTGGCTCGGACAGATTGCATTTATGTTTTCGATGCTGACTCTCTCACATGGCATGCTTTCGAGGCTACGTCCTTTTCTTGCTGACCCTCTATCCAACTCATCTGAGTTCCCCCACGCTGAGAATAAATTTTTTTAATGTTTTATTTTTTATTTATTTGTGAGAGAGAGAGAGAGAGAGACAGAGACAGAGACAGAGACAGCATGAGCAGGGGAGGGTCAGAGAGAGAGGGAGATACAGAATCTGAAGCAGGCTCCAGGCTCTGAGCTGTCAGCACAGAGCCCAACACGGGGCTCGAACCCACAAACCATGAGATCATGACCTGAGCCGAAGCCAGACGCTTAACCGACTGAGCCGCCCAGGCGTCCCCCAACCCCCCACACTGAGAACAAGAAGCTAGTCCAGGAGATGACCCATATATATACAGTCTTGTTACTTTTAAAATGACTAAGTTTGGAAGACACTTTATTCTTTTCTTTGAGGTTTACAAGCAGAATTAAGTGGACTAATTTTTATAAATGTTTTTCTTTGCTTTCGTCACATAAGTAACATCTGAACGTATTGTGTGTATTGCGTGTGCATTAAAGTCCAGCAGTCAAATCAGCAGGTCCCTAGGCTTCCCCATTTCCCTCCCGCACGCCACACATAGGTCTCTGCCAGGGGTCACGGTTTGGTGTATTTTGGTGGCGTCTGTCCTGAATCCTTTGAGGCTGTTTAAATTTAATGTGCATATACTGAAATAAATGGCTTTGCCTTCTGGTTATTGATTTAAAGTAAATCATACATAGTATCATTGTGTATGTATTTTTCTGAAATTTGCTTTTTTATATATCAAAATTATCAGGAGTTTTTCTACATTAGTATTTACTCATATTCTTGGTGATGTCTTTGCCCCAGACTGGTGGCTGAGGTGGGATATGATTTCACAGTCACTGTGTACATCTTCATACTCATTTCCTGTATTTACTTAAATTGTAACAGCTACAGAGCCTTCGGTTCTACTTCAAAGTATTTCTCATAGAGAAAAGCTCCTATCTGTGCGCAAATTTCCACCTAGGCAAATAATTTTTAATATGAGAAAAAATAGGGGCGCCTCAGTGGCTCAGTCTCTCTAACAGCACAGAGCCCGGGGCTGCTTCAGATCCTGTGTCTCCCTCTCTGCTCCTCCCCCACTCACGCTCTGTCTCTCAAAAATAAATAAATATTAAACCTTTAAAAAATGAGCAAAATAATCTTTAAATTTTCATATAACCATAATATGTAATACAGTGTGACAGCTTAAATGGGCAAGATAAATTTGAATACAAAGATAGCCAGATAATTTTGTTAACTGAGACCCTTAGGACCCTCCAGCACCCATTTAAATAACCACTTTTCCTGTATGTAAGGTCTCTTTCTGGATTCACTATTCCGTATGCGACTGGCAAAGTCCGCTCACACACCTGGAAGGCAAGGAGGGGGAAAGAAAAGTAATAGGTAATTAGACTTGAGAGTATGTTTTTATTTCCCTAACTGGAGTTTTAAAAAAGTGTAGGGGTACCTGGGTGGCGCTTTGGGGTCTGCGCTGGCAGTGGGAGGGGAGGAGGGGCTGCTTGGGAATCTTGCTCCCTCCTCCCTCCCTGCCCCTCCCCCGTGTGTGCTTTTTCTCTCTGTCTTTCCAAATAAATAAACACGAAAAAAATAAAAACACATATATTCCAAGGTAGACACTGAGAAGTCCCGTCCCTTCCTCTGTCCGTTCTGATCTCCTTCACCTCCCCGTTATCGCAGATGGTTAACTGCTTTTATTTATTTTGTATCCAGATGCAAGCTAATGTGAATCTGTATTTTCTCATTTCTCCCTTTTACACACATTATTATGTATGTTATTATTATTATTATATTATGTATGTTTTTCTGCCCCTTCCTTTTTTCACCTGATAGTATATCCCCAATATTTGTTTCTGTACCCATAAATAGAGAGCTTCGTGTTAAGTTTTACAGTTACGGTACCTTCCATTCTATGGATAGATCATAATCCAACGAGTGTCTGATGGATAGACCTGAGCTCCAGTCTTGTGATGCTGCAAACAATAATCTTCTACATGTTGGTTTGTACTCATGCTCGTACGTCGTTATGGGACACATTCCTAGAAATGGCATTTAGGTTTCAAAGGATAAACCCATTTGAAAGCTTTTTTAAGCGACACGGCCACATTGCCCTCGGTGGGGATCTTCCCGTCGTGCAGCCCCAGGGATGTGTTTGAGGATGCCTGTTTCCTGTTGCTTTGCCATCAGAATGTGTCGTAAACTCCGGAACCTGTCCAGCCCGATGAGATAGATTAGCTCAGTGTAATTTTAATCTCCATTGCTGCATCGTGAGCGAGGCCGAGTACCTCTGTTTGTGGTGGGGCATTTGTATGTTCCGCGCATGCCCTTGGCCATCAGTTGGTCTGGGCAGTCACTCCTCACGCTCCTCCTTCAGCCCCTGCCTGGCCTTGCGTTGCAGACACACCAGAGCCTGCATTTTACTTTGAACAACTTGCCTTTTTTTTTTTTTTTTTCCTGTCACAAATAGTGTGGCCAGTGAGCTGTCCTTTGCGTGCTCCTCGGGGGCTCCATGCGTGTGTCTGCACCGGGCCTCCTGCGGGAGTGGAGTCACTGGGCCGCAGAGCTCGCGCCCGCCCCGGTCAAGTATGCGCTGCTGAGTAGCAGGCTGGTTTGGCGCACTGATCTGCATTCCTACGGGCATTGTGCAGGGGTTTGGTTGTTGTAGAAGCCTTTTTAAAAAGTTTTTTTAATGTTTTTTTTTAAATTGATTTTTGAGAGAGAGAGAGAGAGAGACAGAGAGAGAGAGAGACAGAGACAGCCAGCATACAAGCAGGGGAGGGGCAGAGAGAGAGGGAGACACAGAATCTGAAGCAGGCTCCAGGCTCTGCGCTGTCAGCACAGAGCCCGGCGTGGGGCTCGAACTCGTGAACAAGGAGATCACGACCTGAGCAGGATGCTTAACCGACTGAGCCACCCAGGTGCCCTGGTTGCCATATAAGCTTTAAAAATTTTTTTTAAGTCACGCTTACTGAAGGGTAATTTACATGCGATACAACTCGCTTATTTTAGGTCTACAATTTTCTGAGTTTTGAGAAACGTACAATTGTGCAATCACCACCTCCATCAAGATAGAGTATTTCCATCACTCTAGAACATTCTCTCATGGCCCTTCGAATGTTACCTTATGCACATTTTGTGTGCTTGCCGAATGATATGACCAGATTGATTTTGCATTTCATTTTAATTTTTAAAATTTATTTTTTAGAGTTAATACATCGCCCATTACAAATTTCAGTATTTGAAAGTGAATACAGAGAAAAGCATATTTTCACCCCAGGAGGAAGCCATTCTTCTCAGTGTGTGTGTGTGTGTGTGTGTGTGTGTGTGTGTGTGTGTGGTTTTTCACATAGATGGTTGTACACGGTATGCAGCCTTCTGCACTCGTTTTTGAAAATAAATAAAACAGCTTTATTGGGATATAAGTCACATACCATCTGTCCTTCCTTTTAACAGATACATAAGTATTGCATTTTGTGAATACTCTGTATTTATTTACAAATTCCCTTTTGGTGACATTTATGTTTTGTTCATCTTTTGGAGTTATAAAACAAAACTACAGCTAATCTCCTAGGCCATCCATCACATGTGTGAATACATATATGTAGGATAAATCATGGCAAGTGGAATGACTTCATCGAAATGTCCACAGCCAGCAGTTCCCAAACTTGTCTGTACATTAGTGTGGTCTGGGGAACCTTTGAAAAAAATCCGAAGCCTGACCACACCCCGGGCCACCTGAATCAGAGTGTCCGGGCTGGACACAGACGTCACTTATGGTCGACTCTCTGCAGGTGAATGTGCACACAGGCTTGGCAAGTGCGGCTCTAAGTCTTTGTGGTTTGAACAGTTTTGCCCAGTTGCCCCCAGTCTAGACCGTGTTAGTTTTCTCTCCACCAGCAGCATACGAGTATCTAGCTGGGCCAGACCTGACCACATGAGTGTATATCTGTGCTTGACCTTTGCTGTTGTGATAGGTGAGTGTCACCTCTTTGTTACTAATTTCTAGTTTTATTACACTGTGATCAGATCATATATTTGTTGTTGCTTTTTTTACTTGATTTTGTGTGTGGTGTAATCTGTTTTTGTGAACGTTTTATGTTTCGTTGCACGTCCTGTAACTAAAACACAGTAAGGCCTAACCCTGAAACTTGTCGCCCTAACTTCACTGTGGCCAGCGTCGGAAATGGTAGCTCTCTAACCCAGGAGACCATTGCTAGTCACTAGGTAGCAGTGATTTTTAGGGAAAATGCTGATTGTCATTGTGTATCAAGGGTAGAATGCCTTAATTTTTTAGTGCTTATTTATTTTTTGAGAGAGAGTGCAGACAGGGGTGGGGCAGGAGAAGAGAGGGGCCAGGGAATCCTAAGTGGGCTCTGAGTGGACGGCAGTGAGCCCAGCACCGGGCATGAACTCACGAACCATGAGATCATGACCTGAGCTGAAGTCAGACACTCAACCGACTAAACCACCCAGGTGCCCCTAAAATGCCTTCATTTAAAAAAACCTTTTTAAAATGTTTATTTATTTTTGAGAGACAGAGTATGAGGGAGAGAGGGGAAGAGAGAGAGGGAGACAGAGAATCTGAAGCAGGTTCCAGGCTCTGAGCTGTCAGCACAGAGCCCGATGCGGGGCTCCAACTCCCAATATGTGAGATCACGACCTGAGGCAAAGTCAGACACTTAATCGACTGAGCTACCCAGACACCTCTAGAATGCCTTAATTTTTCTGTGCAGATAGATTTATAGTAATAACAAATAAATATGAGCCATTAATTATAAATTTATTTATTGGCTCCATCTACATCATGCTCTTTGAAGTGGAGTCAACTTAGCTTGTATATACAATCAGCCCTTGAACTGTGCAGGGTTAGGGGCACAGTCAGAACTCTGTATGACTTTTGACTCCCTCAAACTTAGGTACTCATGTCATAGTTTTGACCCAGAGGCCGGATGAGAAACATAAACAGTCAATGAACACGCATCTTGTAAGTTACACGTATTATATGCATACATAAAGGAAGCTAGAGTAAAGGAAATGTTAAGAAAATCATAAGGAGAAGAAACTACAATTATAGTGCCCTACTCTATTTATATTTAAAAGAAACCCATATATAAGCAGGTCTATGCAGTTCAAACCCGTGTTGTTTAAGGGTCAAGTGCATTAAAATTTTAGAGTTCCAAATAATAACCATTGGAACATTAACTCATCCTATGTCAAGTACAACATTCTTCGATTCTGTTTGTTCTTATTTTGTATTGGATAAAGACGTCTTCAAAGACTTAGTCATGGTGCAGTTGAGAATTTATTGTTCTTCGAATAAGGGACAAGGGCACCATCCAAGCTGCATTGTACCTGACCGGATTTTTTTTTTTTTAATTCCACTGTCCTATAAATCTAGTTTGTTCTTGTTCTTGGGTTTATAGAAGAAAGGTAAATTGTTTACCATGTTGGTCCGGTTTCGCTGCCAGAAGGACTGTGTTAACTGCCCTGGGCTCTGCCCTTCTCTCTCTCCTTAGTGTTACAGTCCGACGCACAAAACCGTCGCTTCAAGGTGAGCTGTATCCCCAGGAGCTTGTTGGCATTAGGAGCTAATTAGCTTGCAGCAAATCTTCCTTAGCAAACAAATTGAATTTTAACTTCTTGAGTTCTTGAGTTCCTTTGGAGAAATATTGAGCTCTTTTCCCGAATTGCAAAAAGTTGTTTATGCTCCGTATCTAAGAACTGTCATTTTAGTTTGCTCAAAAAATGTTAGAGCTATTTGTTTTATGGCAAGATTCACAAAAATGCCTTTAGAGGAATGAAACCTTTGTGATCTCTTAAATGAGATTCAGGCTGAGTCCATGGTGTAGCCTTCAGTGAAAAATACTTCTGCCTTTACAGTCACCAGGCTTCCCTCGCTGGTTTTTGGTTCATTTGTTCATTCGTTTGTTCATTCATTCATTAAAATCGAATCAGCAACTACTGAGTGATGTGAAGACAAGAGGCCGGTGAAGTTCTCACCTTTAAGGTGCTAAGGATTTAATGGAGGAGAAGTTTATCAAGAGTCTTTTGTAAAGCAGTGTTAGGATTTCCAAGGTACACTCATGTCCAGAAGACTATGGGAGCTCCTAAAGGAATTTAACCCAAGTAGTTGTATGATTTTTGGCCAACTTTCTTACTGTTTGTACTGAAGTTCCCTCTTCTGGAAAATGGGGGTAATATTAGCATCTGGTCCGCAGGAAATGCTGTGTAAGAGTTCCCCCTTCCCGCTCCCTCTCCTCCTTCCTCCTCCTCCTCCTCCTTTTCATAGGATCACAGGTAGGTATAGCGAAGGAAGTAGTCCTTAAAGAAAAAGGAAAAGAATCCCCTTTGACAGTAGAAAGAAATGTTTGGTGATACCAGTTGAGACCAGAGCTCCAAAACCCTACAAAGACTAGGAAGAAAAAGTTTTTTGATGACAGAAACTGGCTAGGACAGTCTTGTTAGTTTGACACTACATAACGGCACTCTGGAAGCCATGGCGGATGTCCCTGGAGCAAGGTGGCTTCCGTATGTGTGTGCCTTTTAATTCAAATTCTTTATTTTTAAGTTTATGTATTTGAGAGAGAGAGAGAGAGTGAGGGAGCTCGTGTGAGAGGGAGAGGAGCAGAGAGAGAGAGAGAGAGAGAGGATCCTGAGCGGGTTCCGTGTTGCCAGCGCAGAGGCCAACGTGAGGCTCTGACCCACAAACGGTGAGATCATGACCTGAAGGAAATTCAAGAATTGAATGCTTAACGGCAGAGACACCCAGGTGCTCCTAATTTATATTCTTAACATTTGTTTTTCCATATTCTAATATATCGTCATTTAAATTTTATAGCCTGGTAAAACTAACAGCTCACATCATCAGAAGTGTCGGAGATGTTTGAGAGGGAGAGGTCTCCCTGTTGTTAAATAAGCCAATTAGGTGTTTTTGCCCCATCAAATAGCCAAATTTACACAGCTCCGTATTTCCTCTGATGAAACATTAGCAAGTGAGATAGCGATGTCATACAGTAAAACTGTATTGTTAACCTCACACTGAAGTGACTTCTCCAGAAATAACTTGCTGCTTCTCAAGTTGCCTACGGATGGCAGAAAGCCTGATCCTGAGAAGGAAGTCCGTCCCTGCGTCCGTGCGGCTCCCGTTTCCATCCGGGGCTCACTCTTCTGTGGCGTTCCCTGTATTCTTCCCTAGCACTCGCACACCGAAACCCGAGGTTTCTCCAACGGGCTCCGAGCCTGCGAGCGCCCATTTTCACGGTCTCTTGCCTCTTTTGTGGACATAGCCCATGTTCTCGTGTTCCCAGCCACTTGTTCAACTTGACATATCAACACTTCTCACTAAAAGTAGTCATTTCAGGGGTTAAAGCAAGCAGAGAAGGTTTAAAGTACTGCGCGATTTTGAGTTTGCGCCTTTCATCAGTTTCTTGAATCGAAAACTTTATTTTTGGTCTTCCATTCTCTCTGCCTTGATTTGGGATTCTCGTGTGGCACACTTGTTCAGCATGTATATTAGTGGTACTTAAATATGAGCATTTAATAAGAGAATTCAGAAATTAAGTTTGTCCCAGTGATCAGCTTCGGTGGGGTATTTTGTGTACTTCCACTGAGATTGTTTTTTTAACAGTTAGCAGCGTAACATGTTGTTTTGCTCTTGGAAAGTTCAGCATGTTATGTTTTCCAGGAAAGTGCTTCTTCCTCCCCCTGCTAGTGGTTAAGGGTCTTTGAGGACTGACGGTAGAAGAGCACCTCGTGGTCTGAAGTGGATGGTTTCAGGTGCCTTGTTCGGTGTGACATTTACAGTGAAGGAAACCATGTGGAGTTTACTGTGCACTTTTGCAAGTAGCGCTTCCCCCGTTGTGTATTGCAGAGCCCGTTCCGTCTGAGTGGGGATTCGATACAGCTTCTTATGTCTCACAATACGTCCTTAGGTCAGTTGACTTACCCTTGTCATCTAACGCAGAGGTGGCCAGCCGTGGTCCCCAGAGCCAGTCGTCTTGCAGCCTGTTTTTGCGTGCCTGTGAGGTAAGGGTGGTGTTGACATTAGTAAAGATTTGTCAAACTTACAAACACAGGTGCATATGAGACAGAGACCTTGTGTCTGGCAAAGCCTGGGAGACTTACTTTCTAGCCCTTTTCACACAGTATTTCCTGACCCTTGATCTAAAGGAATAAAACTTTTTTTTTTGGTCTTTATTCAAGTGAATATAGAAATACTAGAATTTCAGGGCTGTATGGGAATTTGGAGATGATCTGTGTGGTTTTTTTTTTTTGTTTTTTTTTTTTTTTTTACTGTTTTATTTATTTTTGAGACAGAGAGAGACAGAGCATGAGAGGGGAAGGGGCAGAGAGACAGGGAGCAACAGAATCTGAAGCAGGCTCCAGGCTCTGAGCTGTCAACACAGAGCCCGACGTGGGGCTCGAACCCACCAACGCGAGATCATGACCTGAACTGAAGTAGGAGGCCCAATCGACTGAGCCATCCAGGTGCCCCAATCTGGGTGTTTTAAAATGTAGATTTTTTTTTTTTCTTCTTCAGGTATGGTGAGGTCCGCCGATCAGGAGAAAAGCACCCTTGAAAAGATACCTTGTTCTAGTCACAGATCCGAAGGTGGGGGCACCACGTTGAGGGCGGCCACATCTGGACACAACAGGGTCAGTCAAGGGACAGAGGAAGTGAGAAGAAAACACAGAAAGGAGCCCTTATTGTAGTTTACAAATGAGGGACTTGACTAGGTTGAATAATTTCCCCGGGCCGTCGGAGGGTAGGGTGCCTGGCCCGGGGGTGAGGGGGGCCAGCTCTGGCCCAGTTCCGGGCCCTGGGGCGGCTTGGCCCAGAGTGGAAGAGCGCCTTCAAGGAGGTGGTCGGGGCTGTGTCTCTGGATTGGCCGGTCAGCGTAGGACACGCACGCCAGGTGGAGAGTGGTTTTGCTCTCTGAGAACTAGTTGGCCCTGGGGGAGGCGTTTTCTCTGGAGTTGGCGAGGCCTCAAGATGTTATAGAAATAAAAATACTGAATAAAAAGACATGATTAGTATACTGGGCTAATACCCACATTTTGCACAGGATGGAAATAAGGTCCCAGAGGGACTTTGAAGGCGCCAAACCCCAGGTCAGTTTGAAGAAGATCGGGTTTTGGATCAGACTTCTTGGTCCCTGGCTCTTTGTACTCCCAGCAGGGCCACTTTTAAAAACAAACCCAAGCGGTATCACAATGGAATTTGGGGTCCTGTCGGGTTAAGTGCCGTTGCATCCCGTTTGCTGGCAAGCGTGGTCCCGTTCCTCCATGCCGCCGTCCTCACTGCCGTGGGGGTCTGCTGACAGCAGATGCCTGATTCTCCTTCGTTTCCCTCTGCCACGGGCACTGGGCTCTGGCACCGTCTTTGATTTTTGTGACCGTGCAGCTCCCGGGCACACTCTGGTTATAATGTGATCCTGGTTCTGTTGCACCTCTTCGTTTCCTCTTTCTCCTCGGTTTGGGACCCTCCTGTGCTGAGGACCTAACCCATAGTCCCTGGGCCGAAGCCCCCCTTAGTGTGCGAGTCATGCTCTACTTCATCACTGTGTCCCCTGTAGGGACAGATGTCTTTCTATTAGCCCTCATGGAGTCACTACTAAATTCCTTCTCTCACTCGAGCCCAGCACTCTGTTTCTGATAGAATTATGGAAGGACACCAGCCTCAGACCTTAGGAACTGACCCAAGGTGTTCTCTTCACGAGGTATGAGGAAAATCAGCAGTAATCACGATCTGTTCTGACCTTATGTTTTCGGAAAGAAGAAAAAAAACTTGCATGATTTCCGTCTGCTGCAGGTGGGAGTGTGCACGCATGCTTGTTTCTTCTGTTCTCTTGCTTCCTACCACGGAGCTTTCCCCTGAGTTCATGGCAAGTCGCTAAATATTTCATGCTGATCCTTATTGCGTGGGTTCCCTTGGGTCCACCGGGACAGCTCAGCTCTTTTGTTAGAAACAACACAATCTTTTGCATGTTCTCCCGGCAGTCTGTATGCTGGAGACTTCATTTCGGCTTTCCTGTCCGACTGGCGTGGGCCCAGTGACCGCTTTCCCGACGGGGAGGCCGCGGGGCACCCGGGATTGAGCCACCGCTGCCTGTCGTGTCTGAGGGCAGCATTTAGCTGAAGTGTTTAGTCACGGCGGCCCCTGGTATTCTGGGGGCTACAATCAACGGTAATTCTCAGTTCCTTCCTTCTGTATTTAAACAGATGTTCAGAGATATCATCATCTTTAACAAAACAATACCTAACATTTTCCCTTGGATTTTTCCTTACTTGCCCACAGGGAAATTCATTTGCTTCTTTTTGGATGGTTCTCCACAGAACCTCTTAAAGTTTTGCAAGTGTTTTTTTTTTTTTTTAAGTTTATTTATTTATTTTGAGAGAGTGAGCGAGAGGAGGGGCAGAGAGAGACAGGGAGAAAGAATCCCAGGCAGGCTTGATCCTGTCAGCAGGAAGCCTGACACGGGGCTCCATCCCTTGCAGTGTGAGGTCATGACCTGAGCTGAAACCAAGAATCGGATGCTCACCCGACTGAGCCACTCACCCAGGTGCCCCTGAAGTTTTGCGGTTTACTTTCATCATAAAATTAGGGAAGTTCAGGGGAGGATAAGCTTTGATGTTTTTCTGTCTGCATGAAATTTAATATTCATTCATTCCTTGAGGCACCTCACAAATACTTGTGCTCACTGAGGTAGAACAGATACGGTCCTGGTTTTCATGAAGCTCCCGATTCCATGGGGATCATAGACAATAAACAAGGAGATCGATTGAAAAATCACAACTTCAGCCAGTGGTGTAAGTGTCCTAAGAACAGAAAGCAGGATTGGGGAACGGGGGTGATGGGTTGGGGCGCGCTGTTTTCGAGACCGTCCTCAGAGCTTCCCTTCCCAGGGAAGGGAGTTGACCGGCTGGGTTAATGTTGCCTTCCTGAGCCGAGAAGCCGGCCTCTGACTTCCAGAGACTTTCGGAGGAAGGGAAGACGCCTGGTGTCCGGTGCTCCGGAGTGCCAGTCAGATGAGGATGGAGAAGGGGCCTTTTTAGAGGCGACAGGAGTACCTTCTTCGGGGTCGTTTTCAGTGGTGTGAGGGCAGTAGCCTAGTGGAGTTCATCAAGGAGGGAGTGATGAGGGCGAGGACAGGGAGCCTCACTAGTTCTAGAGAGAGTTTTGCTATAAAGGGGACTGAAAACTGGGGAGCTGGAAGGATATATGGGGTCATAGACACTTCTTGTTTTTAAGGAACTTCATCTTTTTACGATGAGCAATCTTCTAGACACCTTCCAGTGTTGACGAGAGTGATCTAGTGCAGAGGTTGGGTAACTACAGTTTATGGGCCAAATCCAGCCCGCCTGCTTTTGTAAATATGATATCGGAAGGCAGCCACTTGGCCTTGCTTATTGTCTGTGGCCGCTTCTGGGCTACAGTGGCACAGCTGAGTAGCTTTGAAAGCGCCCATATGGCCCGCAAAGCCGCAAGAACTTACTTCTGGCCCTTTCCTGGAGAAGTTGCCGGACTCTGGATCTCGGGAGAAGGGTAAAAATGATGAAGCTAGAGGGTAAGTAGTGGCTTGCCCCGTGGTCATCCTTGCCCCTCGGGGGTGTCCCCTGCGAATCCCCGACGGGAGAAGTGTTGGAACTCCTGCATGCGTGGAGGGCTCACTGAGTGGGGAGTTAGGGAGTGGCCGTCTGCCCTTGGGAAGCTCGCAAGAGAGACTTTTGAGGTACTTGCGGTTAGTGGTCTCCCAAACCTCTAGAAACGGGGTGTGTGAGGGCGGGATAAGAAGACTGTTCGGAAGCGATGAGGCCAAGAAACTGTGAGGTCGAGGCGTTGGATTTCTGCTTGTATAACTGGAAACTATATTATGTTTTTGAGAATATCAGTGAAATCCATGCAAACACCGCGCTGAAGACTTGTTGACGTACTTTCATCTGGGGCTGTTGTGGTTTGTTACTGTCCTTTGTTTCCTGCTTTAGGACAGATCCTAAGAATGGGGCTGTGGCCACGGAAAAAAGGTTTTGTGGTGATCGTTATTTTTGTGAGTCCTCTCTCTACTCTTGCCTTTAAAATATTGAGTAATAATTACTTTCCCTGTGGAAAAAAAAGTGTTATACATTTTTCTTAATAAACTATTTAAGCGTGTTCAGAATTTTTGTGTCGTTTTAGCCCCTCGGGACAGAGGGACTCACCTGTTTGGGGACCTCGGTCCTCTCTGGAGCCCTTCTTAGAGCGGTGGTTTGTAGCCTGGCTTCAGGGGCAGGGATTGTTTTAACGCATTGAGGGTCGGCTATGTTGTTGGGGCAATCTCACACATCCTCCCTGGACTCCTGCCGAAAGTGTCATCCAGGTTCCGTGCTGCACGGATACCTAGAACAGTGCATCAGATCTCAGGTGTTCTCTGCCCTGGGCCTTATTTTATCATCGGCTCATTATTTGCTCAGACTTAGGCATTTGGGGGCAGACTTCGGGGCTGTGAGTCTCCGTGTGTCTCCCAGGGAAGCGTGGCCAAGCCCGGAGGAGTGGGCAGGGCCGGCGGCCCGCACATCCCGGATTATCTTCTCCTCAGTTCCTCCCCGTCAGCGGCCCTCGGCTTGTTGGAGCCCTGGACAGAGCCAGAGACCGTCCTGCCGACTCCGTGGCCATTGTGGAGGTGACGGGAAGCACTGTGAGAATCCCGGGACTCAAGTACCATCATTCCCTGTGTGCAGGGGTCCCCCCTGGGCTGGCAGAGTGGAATGGAGATCCCAGGGCGGGATTGCCAACCTGGGCAGTCGGGCTCTGGGCTTGGATCAGTGGCAGACTCTTCCTGAGTAGGAATTCGAAGAGGAACGACCGAGTTGTAGAGAGCAACCTTTCCGTGGGCTTCGGGTGAACAGTTTTGTGTGTCTGAGTGCACAGTGGGCTTTGGCAGCTAATTCAGTGGGGAGGCGAAAGCTCGTGGTGGGCTGTGGCCAGTAGGCGTGACAGTGCAGGGCAGGAGAGGCAGTGGCTGTGAGTAGACAGCTGCTATGGTGGCCCTGGGCGCGCCCGTCCCTCGCCAGCTTTCCAACACGGATACCCTTCAGTGCGACGCTGGGTTGTCACGTACACATTGGGTGTGGTGTCAAAGCATCGACCTGATTTTCTACCATGATAAACACGTTTCCACTCTTCATCCAGCCATCACAGGCCTCATTATCTTCAGGGCCTAAAAGGAATATTCTTTAAATTACTTGTCTGTTTCACATGAGATTAACTCTTTATTTTATTGGTTCATTAAGGAATGTGTAGAGATGACAGTTGAACCAATTGCCGTGGACCAGAATATTAATGTCAGATATGTTTTTTTAAATGTTTTTTTTTAATTTATTTTTGAGGCAGAGACAGAGCATGAGCGGGGAGGGACAGAGAGAAAGGAAGACACAGAATCTGAAGCAGGCTCCAGGCTCTGAGCTGTCAGCACAGAGCTCAACGTGGGGCTCGAACCCACGAATGTGAGATCATGACCTGAGCCGAAGTCGGAGGCTTAACCGACTGAGACCCCCAGGTGGCCCAGATATGTTTATTTTGATTGATAGATATTTATTTTTCTTTGCTTGGTAGGAGTTTCCAACTTTCCCTATTGGCTTCTTTGATTTTTGACTTCTCGCTTAATGCCTTCTGGCTATTTTGTACTTGTAAAACAAATTTATTTTGCTTCTGATGGTGTGAAAATGTGCAGCATTGGAAACAGTGGCAAAGGGGAATAGAGCACCGTCTTGCTGTAAAGCATTTCTACGGTGACCTTATATTTCCTGTTTATATGGTTATTGGGTCTCTTTATGAATCATACAGTTAATTTGCAAGCCCTTATTATTTGGTTTTTACAGCCAGAAAAACCGTCAGTGTAGAAATAATAGCTCAACAAAGTCTCCCGGTATGATCACTGTACCTTCTAAAGTCGGGAGGAATAAATCCCTTGGGAATATTTGGCAGATTTTCACATCAGAGTTGCGTTTTAATGTTTTTACTCTTTTGGTGACTTACCGATGTAACTTACCATTTCAGAAATAATACAGGGCTCTTACTACAGGCTCACTTTTGTTGTTGTTTTTCTATTCTTGATAAAGTCGTGCATTCTCGGTGAATATAGTGTGTACACCTGTCACCGTCCACTCCACAGAACAAAGCGAAGCCCATCCGGATGGAATGTAACATGAGGCCCAAGCACAGACTCCCAATTTACTTCTCGTGTCTCACCCCCAGATCCTTATCATGTCTTCTGATTTTTACGTGACAACCGTTGTTGGCCAGAATATATTACAGTGTTTGCTGTGCAGACGGGGCCTTTGTGATATAATTAAAGAGCACGAGAGCCGCCAGACTAAACAGTGGTCTGAGTGTCAAATGTTCTGTGACTTTCTTGGCACAGCTGTATTACCATCTTGAACATGTGTTGTCACTTAGGACTCTTTGCCCTGGAGTGGTTCATGGGAAGAGAGCTCAGGCAGCCAAGGAGACTAACCTTGGGTTTTCGAGCAGGCGGATGCCTCTGGGACACCTCACACCCTCCAAATGCACCCCTCTCTGTGTGAGCATTTTTTCCGTCTGCTTAGAGTCGTCAATCCAGCTTAACCCAACTGTTTACAAAGTAAACAAAATGGTCAGCTTTTAAGGACAGACTTCACTAGTTATCTTGAACTTCTAAAGTAGGGTTGCCCAAAGGGAAAATGGACAAAGGGCATGAAGAGGGCATTCCTGACAATATTCATGAAAAAGACTAACCCTAAGTAGTATTCAAGACAATTCCATTAATATAATAAAAAGATAACATTGGTAGTGTTTTTTTTAAATGTTTGTTTATTTTTTGGGGGGGGGGAGCAGAGAGGGAGAGAGAATTCCAAGCAGGCTCCGTGCTGTCAGTGCAGAGCCCAATGTGTGGCTTGAACTTGTGAGATCGTGACCCTGGCTGAGATCAAGAGTCGGACACTTAGCCGACTGAGCCACCCAGGTGCTCGGAATGTTTTTAGATAGCACTTGAGAGTCTAGTGAAATGTATTCGTTCATAAATTAGTACATCTTTTGTGACATGCAAACTATCAATATGTATTAAACCTTAAATATCCTTTGATTCCACTTCTAGGAATATATATGAAGAAAAGAGTAAAAGACAGGCACAAATAGTTATCAATAAGAATGTCCATTAATACATGATGTAAAACAGCAGTGAAAGTACAGATAGCTGGCATCTGTGTTCAGAGAGAACTTTTCCTGTTCCCGACAGTGCTGGGTGCCTCACGTGCTCAACCGCATTTACTCCTCACCCTCATGAAATGAAGTAGGTAGGCAGTGATACCACATACAAAGAAGGTAATGCTTGGCGTTGACGTGCTTATCCAGGATCCCAGAGCTAGGACAACGGAGTAAGATCTGAACTTTGAAGTGATCCCTTAACCACTACATTTGGTTTGTTTTCCCCCTAGTGAATACTAGTAGAAAGTGGAAAATAAGGATCCATCAATATAGGATGAGCTAAATACATTGTAGCTTAGAAAGCTATGACAGTACAAGAGCTCATATTTTCAATGAATATTTAATGACGGAGAAATGTTCTTTGTGAGCCCAAGTGTACGTGGTTTGAGATGACCATTTTCTCCCACCCCCTATTCTGATGTCCTCTATTTTAAATTAGGCAGATGCCAGTTCCAATCCCAGATCCTTCACAGGGTTTGCGAGTGGCTGTGGGAAAATCGCTTCGCCAGCCTGTGTTTCAGTGTCTCCCTCTATAAGTGTCCTTCAGCATTAAATGAGGCTTGGCTGCGCAAGGGGCAGAGTGCGTGCCCGAGAAACGGTACCCATTCTTCTGCAGATGAGGCTGGTCCTGTGCCCTATGTGAACAGGAAAAAACAAGCAAATAATACATCAGAACTTATTAATGATTTTTTAAGGTTTATTTAAAGAGGGAGCGAGCTGAGGAGAGGCAGAGATGGAGAGAGAATCCCAAGCAGGCTCCACACTGCCAGTGCAGAGCCTGAAGCCAGGCTCGAACTCACAAACCATGAGATCATAACCTAAGCTAAAATCCAGAGTTGGATGCTTAACTGACTGAGCTACCCATACACCCCTTATTAGTGATTTTTTTTTAACCAGGATTGCAATTTGTCATTGTAATGTAATGTAATATAATTTTATATTTTTCCCAAAGGTGACATTCAATAAAATACTATATTTTATGCTCCTGTATTTCTATATTTTATATCAATAGCTATATAAAATTAAGATGTTTTTTCTTTCCATTACCATTTGGTTTGTAGGAGGTTTTAGGCTAATACCATACTATATTAGAGTGAAGTTTTATAATAAACTTTGTATAATAAACTTTGTAATAAACTGGTAGAGTAGATCCTCCTACCTTGTTCTTTTTCCATTTGTTGGTTTATTCAATTTATTTAAACTATAAAAAACTCAAAACAGTTCACACATTTCTTCTATACCCCATCAGTCTTTTCTCTGTCTGTGAGCTTGGCTTTGTTTGTTTTGTTTAGATTCTACATAGAAGTGCGATCATATAGAGATTACCTTTGTCTGATTTATTTCAGTTACCATAATGCCCTCAAGGTCCATCCATATTGTCAGAAATGGCAAGATTTTTAATTTTTAATGGCTGAACTTTTTAATACTCCACTGTGTGTGTGTGTAGATCGATACACAGGTCATCTTCTTTATCCATTTATCTCGATGAACACTCTGGCCCCTTTTGTATTTGGCTATTGTAAAAACGTTGCATTGAACATGAGGGTGTAGATATCTTCAAATGAATGTTTTCATTTTCTTTGAATAACTACTCAGAAGTGAAATTGCTGGATCAAATGATAATCCTGTATTTTAATGTTTATTTTATTTATTTTTGAGAGAGAGAGAGAGAGAGAGAGGGAGACAGAGAATCCCAAGCAGGCTCTGTGTTGTGAGTGCAGAGCCCGACCTGGGGCTCAAACCCACAAACCATGAGATCATGACCTGAGCTGAAATCAAGAGTTGGATTCTTAACCAACTGAGCCGCCCAGATGTCCATGATAGTTCTATTTTTTAATTTTCAGGGAACCTCCACATTGTTTTCCACAAAGGCTATACCAGTTTACATTCTGATCAACAGGGCATTAACGTACTCTTTTTTTCTATATCTTCACTGACTTTTTGTTATTTCTAGTTTTTTTGAGAATCGTCATTTTAACAGGTGTGAGGTGATATCTCATTGTTGTTTTGATTTGCATTTACCTGATGATTCTGATGTTAAGCTCTTTTCATGTGCCTGTTGGCCATCTGTAGGTTTTCTTTGGAAAAATATCTATTCAGATCTTGCCTGTTTTTAATATGATTTTTTAATTATTTTATTAAGAAAATTTTAAACATTTATTTATTTTTGAGAGAGAGAGACACAGAGCATGAGTGGGGGATGGTCAGAGAGAGGGAGACATAGAATCAGAAGCAGGCTCCAGGCTCTGAGCTGTCAGCACAGAGCCCGATGCGGGGCTTGAACCCACGAACTGTGAGATCATGACCTGAGCTGAAGTCAGCTGCCTAACCAACTGAACCACCCAGGTGTCTTTAATATGATTTTTTTTTTAAAAACATTTGTTTTGAGAGAGAGAGAGAGAGAGAGAGAGAGAAAGTGAGCTAGGGAGGGGCAATGAGAGAGGGAGAGAGGGAATCCCAAGCGGATTGCACTACTAGTGCAGGGCCTGATGCCGGGCTTGATCTCATGAATTGTGAGATCATGACCTGATTCGAAATCAAGAGCTGGATGCTTAACCAACTGAGCCACCCAGATGCCCCTTAATATGACTTTTTAATCTTTTTTTTTTTTAAAGAGAGAATGCAAGTGGAGAAGAGGGACAAAGGGAGAGAGAGGGGGAGAGAGAGAGAGAGAGAGAGAGAGAGAGAAAGAGAGAGAGAGAATCTTAAGCAGGCTCCAGGCTCAGTGCAGAGCCTGATGCAAGGCTCAATCCCTTAACCCTGGGATCATGGCCAGAGCTGAAATCAAGAGTTGGGTACTCAACTGACTGAGCCACTCTGGGGCTTCTAATACAATTTTTAATAACTATTTTCTATAATTATGAGAAAAGCCACTTATTTGTTAAATACACATACTCATATAAGCTGGTTCTTATTAACATTGGGGCACCTGGGGGGCTCACTTGGTTGGGCATCTGACTCTCGCGTTTGGCGCAGGTCATGGTCTCATGGTTCATGGGTTTGAGCCCTGTATCAGGCTCCCCCAGAGCCTGCTTGGGTTCTCTCTCTCCCTCTCTGCCCCTTCCCTGTTTGCATGCCTTCTCTGTCTCTCTCTCTCTCACAATAAATAAATAAATAAAACATGGACATTCATGACGACCCATAACCTACCTTGTGGTTTTCAAGGTCAGCAAGGGAGCCTTTGGTTCCGCGGCTTCCAGTTGGTCATCACTCTGTCTGTTAGTCTGTCAGGTAGAATATATCATGCTAAACGACATAAGTCCCTCAGAGAAAGAGAAATACCATATGATTTCACTCATAAGTGGAATTTAAGAAACAACACATGTGACCATATGGGAAGAAGGAAAAAAAAAAAGAGAGGGAAACAAACCAGAGACTTAATGACAGAGAACAAACTGAGGGTTGATGGAGGGAGACGAGTGGGGATGGGCTGGATGGGTGCTGGGCACTAAGGAGGACACTTGTGATGAGCACTGGGTGTTGTATGTAAATGACGACTCACTGAATTCTGCTCCTGAAACCAATATTGCACAGTATGTCAACTAACTAAAATTTAAGTTAAATTAAAAAAAGAGAGAGAGAAAGAAACAGCTTCTTGAATTGAGTGTGGGAGTTGTTCAGTATAATACAAGTACAATTTTTGGAAACTAGGACTCAATCTAAGATATGAACACCTAGGAGGGGTTAGGCATCGGTTCTTTTTGACTCTCTTCCATTCCACCCTGTTGATGTCCTTGCTTCCTACATGCCATGAGGATTGACGCCACTGAGATGTTTTTTTCCTGCCAACTCTCGAATTGTTGGTTCGCCTTGGGTTTCGGCCCTCAGTCTACTTGCCCCTCTTCTTTCAGAACTTAATTCAGTTTCTTCTCCAAAGTAGCGTTTCCCTCTCTATATATTAGAGTATCTTAGAGCGGTTCATATCATGAACTCAGAAACAAATTAGCAGTGTTACCTTGGATAGAGTTCAGGGTTAGTGTTCTTCTCTTTGGAACAAGGTTATTCATTCTTCCCTCATGTTAGTCACGCCTGGCGTGGTAGTCCTGCACCGTGGGAAGTGAGAGGTTCGGCACCAGTCACACCTGGTGCACGAGTGGGCGGAGCTCCGGCAGCGAGGTTGCTTGCTGTGATGCGTGTTGTTCCGGTGGTGGTCACGGTGGGAGCCTCCAGGTAGGACTCACCGAGTACCTAGTGTGGTTCTGTATGTCTTCTCTTTCTCTCCCGCATCCAGTAGATTTTGAAATCCCACTGACACAACCTCACTGACATTTCTCATTTCTCTCTTCCCATTTACCCCTTCTTTGTGTTGATCACCTCTTACTTCGAGAGTAGTCATCATGAGCTAACCGATCCTCTTTTTCCCAGTCCTTTTTGTCGCCAGTCCATCCTCTTCACTGTAGCCTGAATGAACATGGTAAAACTAGAAGGCTGGTGATGACCTCATTTCGCCTACTCTGCCCCTAGTAGCACCCAGTCACCCAAAGCACCTACTCAGCTCTGGCATTGCAGTGTAAAAGCAGCCAGAGACCATATGTAAATGGGTGAGCATGGCTGGGTTTCAATAAAACTTTATTTATAAAATTTGAAATTTGAATTTCATACTGTTTCGTATGTGATAAAATATTCTTTTGATTTTTCCCATAACCACTTAGAAATGTCACAACCATTCACAGCCTGGGGGGCAGGAATACTCGGGACAACAAAGGTGTCTGTTAACTTGCTTGTCTCTGCCTGTAATGAGCCCATCCCATTTTTGCTCTTGATCAAGCTCTTCCCTTTGCCCAGGACGTAATTCATCACAGCCTGTCCTCCTCTTCCTCCTTCCCCTTCATCCCCCTAGCTCCTCCTCTTTCAGGGTTCAGCTCAAGTGGGATGTGTCCTGTGGGGTGTGATCCAAGCTGCCTGAGTTTATATCTCAGCCCCCCTCCATGGCACTTTGACCCACTTACTTCCTCAGATCTCAATTTCTTAAGTGAAACAAAAACATTCATCATCATCATCATCATCATCATCATCCTCCCTGACTCCAAGGGTTTTCTTTGTCTTTGTGCAAGTCCATGGAGTTACACACGTCCAGCGCCGGGAGCTGTGTTCTACTTGTTAACTGTGTGATGCGAGTTTACCACCGTCGCCATTACTGTTTCACTTTGAAGCCTCTGTTATGCTTCGCAGCCAGAAGAGACTGCGCAGGGCTGCTCGTATGTGGATTTTTTCCAGTAAATACAGTCCAGTGTTGGAAATGTATTTTCTCTTCCTTATGATTTCCTTGACAGTTTTTTCTCTAGCTAGCTTTATTGTACGAATACAGTATATAATACATATAACACAGAAAACATGTGTTAATGGGCTGTTTATGTTATACGGCTTAAGATCAACAGTAGGCTCTTGGTCATTCTGTTTTGGGGGAGTCAGAAGTTACACATGTCTTTTTCAACTGTACAGGTCACTGCCCTACATCCTGCGTTATTGTGTTGCCCCATCTGGGGTTGTACGCTTTTCTTTAAGATTTTATTTTTATGTGATCTCTACTCCCAATGCGGGTCTCGCTCAAACTAACAAGCCCAAGATCGAGTCAATGATTCTACTGACTAAGCCAGCGGGTCACTCCCCTTCTCTACCGTTTTTAGACATCTGTCCTAGCCCTTAGAATACTTGATATAGTTCTAATTTAGCTCAGTGCATTAGTGCATGGCATCTCATGGGTACAGTAATGTTAATAAATAATGAGTGAGTGAAAGGAAAAAGAGACAAATCTTAGCCTGCCTTCAAGTAGATTCCACACCCCCCAAAAATTCTCTTACAGTTCATTAAGTATCAGGACAGAAAGGGACCATAGAAAATAAGTAGGGTTCATGAAATTGAAAAGAATTTAAGGAATCTCTTACTTACACAATGGCTCTTTTTTAGTGTTGCGTTCATGTCTGTGGGGGAATGGAGATGCTGGCCACATGTGAAATCTGGTTGTCCTCATAAGGTCGTCTCTGGGTTGTGCCCCTGCCAGGCCTTTATCTTACTTGTCTTATTAATAATGTTTCGTTTGGTTCAGTTTCCTCCTTGCTGTGGTGCAAGGAGTAATATGCTTCTTACCTGTAGCATGCATGGAGAGCTTTGTGACCAGGGCAGAATCTTGGGGAGAGTGCTGAGGATTGAAAGATTGAAGGAGCCACAGGTTCAGAATGACCGAGGGTGAGGGCTCAGGACCCAGGCAAAACAGAAAGGATGTGCGAGTGTGGGGCCAAAGCTCATGGCTGGTCAACAGAAGTGTCGTTACCTCTGCAGGAACAGTTAGTGTAAATCCCTGGACAAAATGTGACTTTCAGTCACTTTGTAGCATCCTGAGTTAGAAGAATTCAGGGATATTAAAAAAAATTTTTTTTAATGTTTCTTTATTCTTGAGAGAGAGAGAGAGAGAGAATGTGAGCCAGTAGAGAGGCAGAGAGAGAGGGAGACACAGAATCAGAAGCAGGCTTCAGGCTCCGAGCTGTCAGCACAGATCTCGATGTGGGGCTCGAACCCATGAACCCTGAGATCATGACCTGAACTGAAGTCGGACGCTTAACAGACTGAGCCACCCAGGCACCCTGGAGTCCGGGATATTTTGTGTGTGAGTGCCACGTGCTGTGTGGATATCCTCTGGAATACAGCCATTCTGTCTCGCTTCTGCACTCTCTATGATAGAGTCTCGGGCCTTGTTTCACTCAACAGATGTGGGTCACCACAGGTGTATTGGGTATCCGTTGAGGTAATGGGTACAAAAGGATTTTGCAAAGTCACTAATGTAACATACACTTTTTAAATTTCTGTATGAATCTCCTTTCTATTGTAGAACATTTGCTTTTTGCTTAACCATATACTGAAATTCATATCTTTTTCATGCCCTTTGTGGCAATGGGAGATTCTGTCCATGGGAGGTACATTCTGGTATAGCCTTGTATTCTAACAATGCTCGACTTTCTCAGCAAATGACGCAGTCAGCTTTATGTGTTGAATTCAGTTATTTTTATATTGTGTATGGTTTTTTTGTCCACTAGGGTACAGACCTCTTCAAGGAAAAGATTTAATGCTTGCCCATAGGAAGGACTCTGTAGATCTTTATAAAATGACCAGATCTAAGCATGTCCTGTGCTAGAGCTGCTGAAATTTCAGCCCTTCCCTTTTCTTGTGCAAAATATCTCCTTAGATGTGTGCCTTTATTGGTAAGTCTTTTGCAATTCTGTGCAAGAGGATTACGAAGCATTGCAGGCAACGGCAAACATTTCATGGAGAAATGTGACAGATAGCTTGCTCTCAGGCTAGACGTAATATCATACTAGCTACCCATTATAAAACCATTTCTTTTTGGAGCTGATTCACTGGACCAATAATTTGAAATTCAGCGTGATGTTAGAAACTTTTTTTTTTTTAATTTAAAATGACCCTTGTTGGTCCACTAGACTGGCCAATTATGTGTGTCCTAAGAAGTGAAAAAGCTTGTTTGTTGTCTAGGGCTCAGTTATAAACAGAGAGTAACTCTAAAACTCTTAATCAGCACTGTCAAAGCTTTAAAAAGTTCAGCATCTATTTGGGGTTTCTACCTAAGTTGACCAGAAGCAGCCGATTCAAGGAACTAAATATGAATTATTCGTTTATTTTGTATTCATTTAAAAAAATCTCTTTGAGAGAGAGAAAGAGAGTGAACATGTGTGGAGGAGGGGTAGAGAGAGGGAAAGAGAGAATCCCAGGCAGGCTCCATGCTGTCAGTGCAAAACCTGACATGGAGCTTGATCTCCCAAACTGTGAGATTATGACCTGAGCTGAAATTAAGAGTCAGGTGCCTTACCGGCTGAGCCACCCAGGTGCCCCTGAATTATGCTCTTTAAAAGGAGGCGAGGATGAGGTGAAATTGGAGTGGATGGAATTTTCAGATGGCCTTCGGGATTCCCCGTTACTCGGCGAAACAGTAACTTAGTGCCGCTGTGAATGGATATTGCAGATATAATTAAGGTCCCAAACTAGTTGACCTTATGATCTGGAGATCATCCAGGTGGGCTCTACTAAACACAGGGGTTGTTTAAATCCAGCTTAGAGGCCAGAGACGGGGAAGTCCAGGAGATTGGAAGCTTGTGAAGTGTTTGGCATGGAGGAGAGTCTCTTGCTGGTTTCACAGATGGGGAGTCTGTGCACCACGGGATGTGAGTGGCCGCTAGGATCTGAGAGGGACCTGTGGCTGATGGCCAGCAAGGAAAGAGGGACTTCAGGCCTACAAACTGCAGGGAACTGAATTCTGTCCACAAGACTGATTGAAAACACATCCCCTCATCCCTCGATGGGGGAAGTTAGCCTCCCTATCCCTCTCTTCAGATCCATGTGCTCCGAGCAGAGAACCCAGACATGCTGAGGTAGGCTTCTGCTAAGGACTTTAACGACTGGGTGTTGCTTTAAGACACTAAGTTTGTGCTAATTTGTTATTCAGCAATAGAACACAAATATGGGGCTCCCGTTATGCGCCCTTGGATTGCTGCCATAGCCCATCAACTGGTCTCTCTGGTTCTAAACTAATGGCACTCACACTGTCTGTGGTGACGAAACAGGTTTTAAAATTTCAGTGTGTTCCGGACCGGTGCCGAGGCAGATGGAGTCTTACAAAGATGGCTACCGAATCCCTCCCATCCCACATGCCGTTCCTTCCCTCTCCCCTCAGGAGATGACTGTTTCTCCTCCACTGGAGGCTGGGCTGAGCTTATTGACAGGCTTGTAGCCATTTGGAATGCAGTGGAAGTGATTCCGGGGAGAAAAGCCCAGACAGCTTCCACCTGGTTGATTAGGAATGTTCCCTCTTGGCCCCCAGCTGCCATGCTGTGAGAGGCCAAGCCGCTTGGAGAGGAGAGCCGTGGGTGATCCACTGGGCAGAATTAGCTGAGCCTCCCTTGAGTCACCCCCTGGGCAATGTGAGTGAAGAAGCCTTCAAGATGCCTACAGCCCCCCAGCTGTTCCAGTCACCCCAGTCTTTGTGTCTTCCCAGGTGACATCAGGGAACAAGAATTGGCCTTCACAGTGTGCCCTGTCCATATCCAGGACCCATAGAATCCTCTAGCATCAGAAAGTAGCTATTGCTTTTTGACATTAAGTTTGGGATGGTTTGTTCTGCAGCCACAGATAACCAGAATAAATATTTTCATAAAATAAGATGAAAGAGAAATCTATCAAAGGGACTCAGAACATAAGCAGAAGTCATACAGTGTCACTTCTATGCTACACGATTGGTCAAAGCAGTTACAAACCTGCCCGCGTTCACAGGGAGAGGGCACAGATCCCACTTCTCAGAGAGGAGAGTCAGAGCATTTGGGAGCCATTGAACAAAAAACAACACAAACAAACACAACAAACTTTTAATATTGAAATAATTTTAGCCTTAGAGAAAAGTTATAAAAGGAGTACAAAGAATTTCCATATGCCTTTCATCAGCTTCCACTGAAGTCGACATCTTCTGGAACCATAGCAGTTCTCAAAATGAAGAGATTAACATTGATAGAATAGTGGTAACTAATCTACACATCTTATTCCAGCTTGCCAGTTTTTCCTCACTGATGTCCTTTTTCTAGTCTGGGTATTATCTAGGGTCCCACTTTGTGTTTAGTCATCTTCTCTTTAGGAGTCCCCCCAGTCGAGGACAGCTCCTCATTCTTTCCTTTTCTTTTCTGGCTTTATCACCTTTGCGGTACACTGGCTGGTAAGTTTGTAAGATGCCACTCAATTTGAGCTCGGCACTTTTCATGATCAGACTGAGGTTTGTAGATTTGGCAAAAGTACCCCAGAAGCGATGCTGTGTCCTCCCCAGTGCACAATATCAGGGTCTTAGTTCTAGTGACGTGAAACACGCTCCCTTGGTTAAGGTGGTGCCTGCCAGGTCTCTCCAATGTAAATTTCTTCATGGGGAACTATTTTGAGGCTATGCAAATATCCTGGTTTTCATCATAATTTGGTGGGGTCATGTTTTATACTGCTGCAGAGTTCTGATCCCAACACACAGAAACGTAATCGTTCAGTAGTTGTCTTGTCCCAGACCTGTAACGGTCTGTAGGCGGGCTCTGGTCTGCAGACCATTCTTTGAATAGGAATGTTCTGGACTGCACTCCTTCCCCCAGTCATTTCCCCCCATTACTGTCAGATTGGAGTTTGAACAGCAACTCTTACTGTGTCATTCCCCTGCTTAAAATCCTTCATAAACTCCCTGTAACCTGTAGTTACCACCCAGAGTGCTTGGCGTGACATTCAAAGCTGCATCATTCGTCTTTCACATTGTCCTTTCCCTGCTCAGACCGCTCCATTCCTCTTGCTCACCCCTTCCATGTAGGTGCACTTTGCTTGAATTGGCCAATTCTTTCAACGCTCATAAACACTTCTTTTCACCAGTCTGGGGTTTCCCCAGGTCGATTCCCTGATCACCTGTGTATCCATCCGTGATAGAAGTTAATTCTGTTTGTGTTCTCTCCAGTGTGTCTCTTAAGCCATTTGGCTGTGAGTTTGAAGGCACAAGTTTTGAGTGTGTAAGATTAGCCCATGCCAAACGCTCAGTGGTGTTAGTCATATTTGAGTACTGAGATAGTTTTCGGGGAAAGAAATCTCTAGCACTAAGTAAGATCTGTATCACAACATGGGTTGTTGAAATGCAGACACAGTTGATGGAGAAGCCCTCCCAGGGGACGGACAGTGTTCCTGATGGCTAGGGCTGCCGTGGAGATGGAAGGGTCTTGACTTCCGGTCCTTGCTTCATGTGTGTTGTCTCCACCCACGTGGGTAGATAAAAACTACAAGCGAGTGAGCAAACCTGACAGTGCAGGTCCTCAGACCGGCCCTGGTGTCGCCCTAGACCCATGGAGCCACTGGCGGGGCTGCTTTCCTTGTTCTGCAAACCTGACCAGAACAGGCAGAGCCTTTCCTTCTGGCTCCTCTCTTCTCTGAATACATAGACGTATGGTGGAGTGGGTCAGGGGACTTCAGGTACTTTTAATTCTTCTTCTTGGTTCATCCCTAGAGAGTTTCTGTGTTTTAAAGGAAAGTTGAAAAATGTTAAAGGTTTTGCCGCAACGTGGATGGAACTGGAAGGCATTATGCTGAGTGAAAGAAGTCATTCAGAAAAGGACAGACATGATATGTTTTCACTCATAAATGGATCTTGAGAAACTTAGCAGAAGGTCATGGGGGAAGGGATGGGGAAAATAGTTACAGAGAGGGAGGGAGACAAACTGAGGGTCGATGGGGTGGGGGAGAGGCTAGAGTGGGTGATGGGCATGGAGGAGGGCACTCATTGGGATGAGCACTGGCTGTTAAATGGATGTGATGAACCATGGGCATCTACCCTTGAAACCAGAGCACACTGTACGCACTGCATGTTAGCCAGCTTGACAATAAGTTATATTTTAAAAAAATGAAATTCAGCCTAACTCACTCTCTGTAGCTCTCTGAACAGAAGCAGAGGACTCTCCCTATTTTTCCTTCTCCTACCTAAATTGCATCTAGTCATTTATATCTAACTGTTTCTAATTTATTTTATATTTAGGCTGAACTATCAAGAGTCAGTAAATGAAACTTTTAAGAAGTTTCCCAGCACCAAGGGCAACGAACACTTACTTTAGGCACAGGAGGGAGTTAGATGCCAAATAATGTCTCCTAAAGCTTCTCATAAGATTATTCAAAATTTGCTAATTCAAACAGCATCTTCTTGGTTAATATAAACCACAGATCTATAAAATCCTGGTAAATCTTCTAAATCAAAATTTTGTAAGGAAAACTCTTTAAGCACATACAATCTATTATTGAATTGTACTATTAAGGGGGAAGAAATAAAGAAGACATGCCCTCCCCCCCCCCCAAAACCAAACCAAAACCAATGATTTCAAGTGCTCCTATGAACTGCGTTTGGGGAGGGCGGTTTATTTTAGTTTTCATCTGGAATTACTTAAAATCAGTATGCTTCAGATGGCTAACATAAAAAAAAGTATACTGTGATGTAGTAAATGTCTTCCTAGTTTTTTGAAGATTAGGGATAATTTCAGAAAGATCTCCTTTTGTTTGTTTTTGGTTTAAAAAACCAAGTCTTTTTTATTTCTTGTCCTTCAGGCTGTCCCTAAACCATAGAAATTTTATTATTGTAGAATGTACGCTCATGTAGTAAAATGATACTGGTGATTTAAAATGTTTAAAAAAATTTTTAATGTTTATTTTTGAGAGAGAGAGAGAGAGAGAGAGACAGATGCAACTGGGGGTGTGGCAGAGAGAGAGAGAGAAAGAGAGAGAGAATCTGAAGCAGAGCCCAATGTGGGGCTCAAACTTGGGAACCATGAGATCATGACCTGAGCTGAAGTTGGACACTTGGCTGACTGAGACCCCCCCGCCCCATGCGCCCCAATACTGGTGATTTAAAGTCATGGTAACTAACCGTGAACAGAGCCCTCAACTTACAGCCTTTTGCAGAAGTCTACCATGATGATTTAAGATTTGCTATGTGAATAATTCCCAGAAATTCAGCCACATCAGCTTTCTTTGGAGGCAAGCCTCATCCTCCCTGGGCTGCAGAGGCCTGCGCGCTGGGGCTGCTCTCCAGAGTACAGATTAAAGGAAGAGCGCTGTGAGACGTGGGCTCTGTTACTTAGAGCACATCAAGGGCTTGATCATTTGAGACCAGAGCCACTAATTGGGCCTACGGTGGTATGAGAGGAGGTGGTTAAAATGAAGAGATAGATTTTTAAAAATCAAAGTGTAAGAGCATATTGAAGGCAGATGAATATTGTCTCCAAAGTGGTCTAGAATCTGTGGATTTCAGATCTTTAACCATGACCCACATAAGAAAAATGCGTTTTCCATCACCATCCAATATATACCTGAGACCTGTAACCGAAACAAACGTGTCCTGGAGTGAGACCATATGTGACGGCTTTGGACGGTCTCTCTTTTATTAGTTTTAATGAAGAAAATGCTAGTCAATAGGCAGTGGACTCCTCTCATTGCCCACTTATTGACTGCTTCCCATGGTCTGGAAACCCACGGGCTTGGACCGTCATAAACATTTGCAGCCCCTCTTGCTCCGGACTGGGCTAAGTTCTTTTTGGGAATTTACATTTGCGGTTTAGTTCATGAGTCATGGAAAATGTCATAGACATCTTGTGTTTTTTTTCTTAAACTAAAAGTACTTATATTTAGCTCGAGCTCCCTTTTTATTTACCAGACGTGGCTCTGAATTATGTCAGTCCAATCAGAGAACAGCAATTGTTATGGTTGGTGGTTTTCAGAAAACTGTGTGCTAGAACTGAAAGTTGAAGGGGGCTAGAGAAGTAGACCCGGCCAGCCCGCTCATCATGCAGAAACCCGGAGAAGGCCTAGTTGTAATCCGTAAGAACGGGTTATAGTAATTTCTGTAGGCACATCTTAGTAGTAGCATAGATTTAAAAACACTTGTCAGGAGGGGTGCCCCAGTGGCTCTGTCAGGTAAGCATCGGACTTCCGCTCAGATCTTGATCTCACGATTGTGGGTTTGAGTCCTGCGCTGACAGCTCAGAGCCTTGAGCCTGCTTTGGATTCTGTGTTTCCCTCCCTCTGCCCATCCCACCCCCACCTTTCAAAATTAAGCAAACATTAAAAACAAACAAACAAACAAACAAATACTGTCAGGGAGGTGCTGGTGTTGTGAGCAGATGTTCCCAGATCTGAATGTTGGGGGAGAGGGTAGAAGATTTCTCCTCTAGGTTCCATTGGAGAAGAGGTGGGGTCCGTGTCCGCGGGACTGCGCCGGTTAGGGTGCTAGGGCAGCTCTGAGATAGACGCATAGAGTCATAGATCCTAAACATTTTCCAAGCCCAGTTACGGACGAGGGACGCTCACCATCCCAGGAACTGAGGAAGAAGCCTGGGAACGTGCTGGCCTGAGGCTGTGCGTGTCCCTTCCTGCCCGGGCGTCAGGGAGCTTCGGCTCAGTTGCCCAGGAACGTGAGAAACTGTAAATGAATTTAATATTCAAAACCGTAGCCCCTTATGTATTGAAACTTTCTGCTAGATACTGGGGGCTTTCTGAGTGCTCCAGTCTTTGGGACATGTTTCTGTATCTCACGTTCCCATAACATATTCATAAACACCCTGATCTGTTTTTCTTGGCATGTCTCACAGGCTTCTCTTTTATCAACATATTATCATGGACAAACCAGCCCGAGGGAGGCCGGATGATAGATTCCCTTCCGATCCACCTGGCATTTTCTGTGAAATAGACAAACTGCACATACCTACAATGCAGGCAACATGCTGGTCTTAAGTGCTGTAGTTTATCATCCAAAGTAAATGCTCATAAAATAAAGGAATCTGATTTATTTTTAAAACTGAATGAGGGGTCAGCAGATTATAGCTTAGGGGCCAAATAGGGCCCATACCTGCTTTTGTAAATGAGATTTTATTGGAACACAGCCATGCCGATTCACTTACGTATTATTTATGACTACTTGTACGTTATAGGGACCGAGTTAAGTAGTTGCTATAGAGACTGTGTGGCCCACTGAAGCCTACAGTCTTTGCCCTCTGACCTTTCACAGAAAAGTGTTCGCTGTTGTGGACTAAAGGAATAGATACTGAAGTGTTGTTTCAATAAGAACTGTTACGTTTGAATTGAGGCTATTTTCTCTTAATTTGCATGAAAAAAATCTGTTACAATAGATAGTAACTTATTAACTAGTTTTGATGATGGAAAGTTCCCAAAGTCTTGATTAAGATCCACTTTTTTTTAAAGATTAAAAATCATTATACATTAATTCATTAGTGCTGAGAACGCCGCTAATGAGGCATGTATGAAAGATTACAGTGTGGCACGCTCACAGTTTAAGTGTGCGGCCAGGGCTGGTTACATTATTTCGCCTAGCATTGCCTCTTTTCATAGTCTTTATGAGAATTGTGAATTTCAATTAACTTTTACATTTATAAATGTCAATCTATTTGAGATTTTACTTGCTACAGATCAGTAAGGCAAAGCTCATAGTCACTTGCAAGGAAGCCCCATATTTCTTGGATTTAATAGGTGTAGTTCAGTGCATTAAAAATGAATATAATCATCAGTTTCTCAGGCACAGAATTTAAGCAATGAAACAGGGGGCCGCGGCGATCTTTATCAGGGCAGCAGTTCAAACTCGAGTTATCTAATGTGTGCTTATCTTTTTATTTTATTTTTCAGACTTGTGGAAGAGAGCAGACTGATCCCGCTCATTTTTGAAGTAATTCTGGTAAGAAGAGAAATGTGTGTCTGAAATTCAAGTGAAATTTAAAACATGTTAAGGTTTTGGCCGTGTTGTGTGGCGGGTTCTAACCCTGCCTCTGTCAGAAGGATTCTGGACGTCGTCTCACTTTACCTTATCGGCCTCAGTTTCCTCCTCTGAGCTCCCGTCCAGCTCTGGAGTTGTGTAGGACACTTCACCCACCTGCCCTCTCGTCACAGCCCTTCATCCGAGGTCGGTTTGCGGAGGAAGGGCTCTTCGGTCGGAACTTTCTGCTGCTCGGTGCGAAGCCCGCCGACATTGTAGTCATGGGTCAGATCAGCAGTTTTGTGCCCGTGGCCTGAGAGTTGTGGTCTTCAGAATGCAGGAGAGCTCCAGTTTTCCATTCACAGAATGCTAGTCAACCGAAAACCATCCGTTAAAGAAAACATGTCACCTGTGGTTCCCATGTGCAGAGAATAGAACGGGATGGCAGAGTTGACTTCTCTTTTCTGATGGCAGGTTTGAGGAGGAGACGGGGAACCGCGTTGGTGCAGCAACAGAAATGTCCCCTTGTACCTGGGCAGGGTGTCCCCCTTTACCACAGACTTGCCCCACAAAGCTGACTGACAGTGGCAGGGACAAAGGAGGAGACCCTCCAGCCCCTTTGGCCTCACCTACATTGGTCTTCAGCGGAGCACGAGCCGTGAGTCTGCTGACTGTCCCCATGGAAAATTAGCTTTCTTCACTCATCTGAAAATATTTGTCCCTGAGTTGTGTGTTGATACTGGCTGAATGGTGAAAGCATTATTTTTCTTAGCTACAGGGGACTTTTCCTTTCAGGAGAGTGGGTTGGCTTTGCTGAGCCATGTGGTCTGGATGGGGACAAAGGTGGTAGTTCCAAAGCATGCTCCGGTGACAGCGAGATGACACAGAGCTGCTGGGCGGGGGCGGGGGGTAAGTCAGAGGCTGGAACGCATTGCTCTGAATAGTAAGGAGATTTTATAAGCAGCGTCGGGAAAAGGAACCGGGGAGAAGGGAGGAGAAACCTGGAGGTGGAGAGCTGTGCTCGGGGATTTTCAGCTTCGCCGGTGGCTGGGGTGCGTCTCCACCTCCCGCAGGCTGTGCGCGCCTTCCTCACTGGTGGGGCCTCAGACTGGCCTGGGAGGCTGCCTGGTGTGCGTTTGGTTGGGTTTGGGGCAAGAGCCAGAGCTGTCCGGACCCAGCCGCATCCGGCTTGCTTTTGAGGAGACGGGTGTGGAAGACTTCTAGAGAGTGCTCTAGCACTACTGTGGGCCTTAAGTGGGGCTGTGACTCGTCCCCGTGCTGTGGCAGGGGTGTTTCTGACCTGTTCAGGTCAGTGCAGCTCCTTTGGTGACTGAGGAAAAGCTCTTATCTTGTCCTTTGTCTGTCACCTCAAGGCCTGAATTCTACACACGGGAAATTCCTTCTGGAAGGTTACCAAACTTCCCTTGTGCCTGGTTAATTGTTGTGTAAGGAGCACCTAGCAAGGCTTCATATCTTACCACAGTAGGTGTTTAACTGATTAGTGCCATGATTTAGACCTTTGTCATGTCCTAGAGAATGGGTGGCGGTGACATCCCCTATCCGGGTGAGGCTCTCAGTGGGCCCTGAGCCCTGAGCCCTCCTGGGCATGTCTGGCGTGGTCCCCCCACCCCCATCCAGAACAGCGCCACACTCAGGTGTCCTGGAGGACCGTATTTTCAAACAAAGTCCTGCTGCCAAAAAAGTAAAGGAAAAAAAAAAAAACCCAGTTGGGAATCATTGCTTTTGGGGGCAGGACTTTGATGACCTTGAAGAACATTATTAAATCCCTTTTCTACTTGTCTTTCTTGAGTTGCATAATCTCAGGTTTCCCCCTCTGTATGAATATATTCTTTAATCTATGAAATATCCTCATAGCAGTTAGCCTGTGAACAATTATCTTGTCCTTTGTAAACTTCTGTCACTGAGCAAGATGTGACACAGCATTTTAGTGATTCTAAGATGCACACATATATATATGTATGTGTATGATGCATATATATATATATATATATATATATATATATATACACACACATTTTTTTTTTTTACAGATTCTAACATTTCTGAAACTGGGATGTACTTTCCAAATCAATGGCATTTGCAGTTGCCCTCAGCCAGGTGACCTTGTTGTCATTGCCTTAACTAATTCATTTCACTCGTGGTTTTCTTTTTCTAAGTGCCCAAGAGTGATGCGTTATAAAAATATGTGTCCAAATATGTCTAAAAGAGCTCTTTCCATAAAAACAAAATGAACGTTCTAAGTAGGAAGAAGTCATGTCATAGTGTAATTGGCAACATTTTTCTTTCTTGATGCCTGATAAAGTAGTTGATGTATCTTAGAACTGAGGGATTCCTGGCTTCACAGAAACGTGGTATGTTCTTTAGTTAAGTGTGGTTTCTAAGCTCCAGGGCCAGGGTGATGTCCCGCATCCATGTAGCAGCTTTTCAGCAAGTTTGATCCGAAGAGACACAGTGGAAATTGTACTGCTTTTGTCTTCCAGCGCCGCACCCCCCTCCACCGCCATTAGCATAGAAAAAGCTGGGGGTCCACTGTGACCTCCTGATGACTTTTTTTCCTCTACTCTTAGCTCATAACTGTTTTCCATCTTCTGTTTGATGTACTTAAAATCTGACACAGGCTTTGTAGCTTCCTTCTTCTCTAGAGTTCCTCAAAGAGTGTGCTCTTACCGGCAGTGCATTGTCTCCTAGATGTTTTTCATTAATAAGGCAAATGTTTGTTTTCTGATGGGCAGGAATTGCAGGCAGCTTCTGTGTGTTTCCTGTAGGCCTAGCGGGGCGTGAAGATGAAGGAAGCAACATTGTGAATTTGATGTCCTATCTGTCTAAAACAGCCACGGGAGCTTCAAGTATGGGCCACACTGGTGAAGATACAGCCCAAAGCCATAGTAATCAAAACCGTATGGTTCTGTCACAAGAATAGGTCACTGGAATCGAATGGAGAGCTCAGAAAGAAATGCCTGCTTTTAGGGCCAATCCGTGACAAAAGGGGGGAGCACATACAATGGAGAAAAATAGTCTCTTCAACAAGCGGTGCTGGGAAAGCTGGACAGCTACCTGCAGAAGTCTGAAACTCTACCACTTTCTTACACCACACACAGAAGTAAACTCAAAGTGGACTAAAAACCTAAGTGCGAGGCCTAAAACCCTGAAACACTTAGAAGAGAACACAGGCAGTAATTTCTTTGACATCAGCCGTGGCAACATTTGTCTAGATCTGTCTTCTCAGGCAAGTGAAACAAAAGAAATAATAAATTACTGAGACTACACCAGAATAAAAATCTTCTACACAGCAAAGGAAGCAATCAACAAACCAGAAAGGCAGCCTTCTGAATGGGAGAAGATACTTGCAAATGATTATTATCTGATAAGGGGCTAGTACTCAAAATATGTAAAGAAATCACACAGCTCAACACCAAAAACAAAACAAAACAAACCAAAAAACCAGTCTGATTAAAAAAATAGGCAGAGGACCTAAAGACATTTCTCCAAAGAAGACGTAGAGATGGCCAATAGACATAGGAAAAGATGCTCAATATCATTAGTCATCAGGGAAGTGCAAATCAGAACCACAGTGAGACATGCCCTCACACCTGTCAGAACCGCTAGAATGAAAAGAAATAACAAGCGTTGGTAAGGATGCGAGGAAAAGGAACCTTCATGCACTGTTGGTGAGAAGACAGACCGGTGCAGCTACTGCAGGAAACAGTACAGAGAATCCTCAAAAAATTAACAATGGAAATACGACACAGTCCAGTAATTCGGCTAATTGGTGTTTACCCAAAGAAAGAGAAAACACTTCGAAAAGATACATGCACCCCTGCGTTAATTGCAGCATTACTTACAGTAGCCAAAATATGGAAGCAGCCCAAGTGTCCATTGATGGATGACTGGATAATGAAGATGTGGGGAGTAAACACACACACACACACACACACACACACACACACACACATGGGAGTATTACTCAGCCATATAAAGGATGAGATCTTGCCCTTTGCAACAACATTGTCTGGGAGCCTAGACAATAATATGCTAAGTGAAATAAGTCAGAGAAAAACAAATACCATATGATTTCACTTATTTGTGGCGTCTAAACAGTAAAACAAATGAATAACCAAAAAGCAGAATCAGACCGATAAATACAGAGACAAACTGATGGTTGCCGGGGTTTGGGGGATGGACAAAATGGGTAAAGGAGAGGGGGAGGCCTAGGCTTCCGGTTATGGAATGAATAAGTCACGGGGATAAAAGGCACAGACAGCGTAAGGCATAGAGTCAGTGGCGTTGTAAGAGCGTCATGTGGTGAAGAACGTAGGACAATGTGTTGACTTAGATCACTGTGCTGTGCACCTGAAACTAAAGTAACGTTGTCTGTTAACTATACTAACTAGGAAAAAAACCGATTAAGCACATAATCATTTGAAAGTAGTCTTATATTATTTTGAAGAAAATAAGCAGCAATTTCCAGTTGTAACAACCTTGGGAGGCACGGTGCTCCCTCCTGTCTGGGCCCTCCGGATTCATAGTGCAGGGGGAGCGACGTGCGAGCGCATACTTGGCCAGGAGCAGGGTGGGAGCTTCCTGGGGGGAGGACCCGCTGCCTGCTGCAGGGAGAGGAGTCTCGAAGAAGGAGTGACCTTTGAGTGTGGCCTTGGGAGGGCGTTGCCATGAGGAGATGGTGGGCATTAGATGCGCCTGGACCAGAGACTGCGGAGACGTGTAGGGAGTGAGTCTGGAGGGTAGTTTGGGAACGGATCCTGCAGGCTTTCTAATGTGCTTGTTTCATATGTGTTTGACTCCGCACATAATTCATGCTTTTCAAAATCAGATAGTATCCTCTAGTTAAAAACTTTTTTTTTTTTTTGAGCCTCTAGCTGCAGGGGCTGAGAACACTGAGGAGGTAGGCAGCTCAGCTGAGGTTGCGCCTTGGAGAGAATCAGGCCTAGGGTCATGGGATAATACTGGAAACTTGGAGTCTGGTTGCGGGCTGGACTCTGGGAGTTCTTTGCAGATCTCCATCAGCGAGGCTGTTGGAAGCAGGGAAGGAGACCTAAGACACAAGGGTCGGTTTCTGAGGTCTGAGCTAAGGGCCAAGGAGTTCCAACACCACATTCAGGGCAGAGAGCAGCCAGAACGGTTTTAATCCTGAGGTCCGGCTGCAGGGGTCCCAGCTCTGGGCAGGCCAGGTGGCAGGGGAAGCCAGGTAGCTGGTCGCTTACGACCAAGGAGCTGTCACTGCAGCTGGGCACTGCTTCTCTGGCGAGGCCCCCCTGGGTGAGGGCACTGCCTTTTTACTTGGGCTTGGGAGGCAGCTGTGCCGAGTGGGGTCTGGAGGCTCAGGCAGGGTGCGTTGGATCAAGCTAAATGGATTCCTGTTCAGCCTTCAGAGTCTAGCAGAGTCAGGCAGTGTGGACCTGTGTAACAAATGTGGGTCCCCGAGAATGTGAGCCATCGGAGGACCTGTGCTTGGCTTGGAGCGCAGAGCTTCCGGCCGAGCGGCACGGAGGGCATTCTTCTTCCCCTTCCGCCCCTTTCCAAAGAGTAGGAGTTGCCCTTAAATGTGTCTTAAGTACGAATTTGGATGAATCGGCCTTTGGGTTTGGCTAGAACTATAACCCTAATCTCACCTCCTTTTATTTCAGTAGTTTATGTTTTGGCCCTACTTCAGAAATCATTTTGATACCCAGTAATATAGGCAAGCTGTATTTTACTGGGAAAAAAATCTTTATTCATAGCAGATTTCCAATTTGTGCCAAAATACCGCTGTCATGATGTTTTATGTGTCTGTTCCAAAACAAACAATTAAAGAGCAATTTCAGTGGCAAATGTTAACAATAAAAATGGGATTAGCAATACGCTAGTTGGACAATTATATTGTCTTAACAGTCTTGAGGCTGGCAGCTGCAGCAAGCTTGAGTAAATCTTTCAAGTCAACGGTATCTTTCGGAAAGAGTCTCTTTATGGGCCCTCGGAGCCTCAAGGATTGAATCATGGGCACACCGGCCTGGCACAGACTGGCAGCCACGTTACTTTTAAGGAGTGTTTTCAGTCCGGGGCATTCATCAGGCTTTTAAAATTACTTTGCTCTTTTCTAGTTGCAACCCATCTGATGTGAATTGGTCCTTCCAGGGTCTGTTAACATGACAGGTTCCTTATAAGATTAAGAATCTGCACACTTGTGTCCAATATGGTGTTAATACGATTCTGCTGTGCACATGGGCATGAATTTCTAAAGCAGAAAACAAGATTTGATTAAAATTTCAAAACGCTTGGCTTAAGATACTTTCAAAGTTATACAAAGAGTACTTACTGGATGTGGGAGGTAAATCTGTCTCTTCAGTTTGCCTGGCTTTCTGTAGATCGCAGAATACAGTGGTGTATACAAGACGATTTTACATACGACTCATGTACTGTCATTAAGGGATGCACCTTCGTGTGTTTTTGTATGTGTGTGACAGGGAGGAAATGGATATGCACGGAGGATCTTGGTGACTTGTGTCATCAATTTGTATTTGCAAAATAACCCTCCAGGGCGAGGGTGTAAGCTCTTGACACTGGATTGAATGAAGAGCAGTGTCCATATAGCAACTGAACAAACGACTCCAATCTGATCAGTGTCCTAATAGCTGGTTAGCCAGAATAAATGGGTGGAAGCTAAGTAAAATAAACTTATATCATCAAACTTGGCTTAAAACATCACTAGCTTCTGCATAATTAGCCCAATTGGCTTGAAAGAAGATGGACTTTATTAAGATAAAATCCACATATTGTGCCCACTGGGGGGAAAATGCTAAAATAGAGCTTAGGGTCTCTTTGGCGGATCACAGGGCACACATTGGCAGTGTGTTACATACAGCTTCTCCGGAGCCAGTGGAATCCCGAGTTTTATCATCATCATCCGGATGTCTATTTAGTTCTGCTCCAGGCCCTGGGCTTCACTTTGAGGAAACACTATTCCTTCTTCCTTCTCTCTAAGGAAACAGTCTAGTTAAAAAGCATAGAAGTAGACAGGGGCACCTGATTGGCTCAGTGGGTTAAGCATCTGACTTTGGCTCAGGTCATGATCTCACGGTTCGTGAGTTCAAGCCCCACATTGGGTTCTGTGCTGACAGCTCAAAGCCTGGACCCACTGTGGATTCTGCGTCTCCTTCTCTCTAGTTGCCCATCCACCGCTCACACTCTGTCTCTCTCTCTCTCCTTCAGAAATAAACAAACATTGGGGCACTTGGGTGGCTCAGTTGGTTAAGTGTCTGGCTTGGGCTCAGGTCATGATCTCGCAGTTCTTGGGTTTGAGCCCTGCATCGGGCTCTGTGCTGACAGCTAACTCAGAATCTGGGGCCTGTCTTCAGATTCTGTGTCTCCCTCCCTCTCTGACCCTCCCCTGCTCATGCTGTCTGTCTCGCAAAAATAAATTTAAAAAACATTAAAAAAAGTAAACTTTAAAAAAATAATAAAAAAGAAGTAGACAAGCGATCTGTACTTCCCAGGAGTGTATCTTTTGCATTTTTTTGGTGTTTTACTCTTGATTGGTTGTGGAATTAGACTTGTGAAGAGCATGAGGGTAAATTGGGCACAGAAATGAGGGAAACCTCTGTAAAAATGAGCAGCAGACAAGTGAAGGTGGGGGTGGGGGTGGGGGGAGGCAGAGTCCAAGACAGTGGGATGAGGGAGAAACAGAGGAATCAAACCACTGGATTAAATGTTAGAGCAGCAGAAAGTTAATGTTATAATAAAGAAGAGACGGTTTTCTTGTCGGATGTCTGTGAGTCTTGGGTGTTTCCGGGGTCCCCCCTTCACTCATCTCGTTGCCTGTGTGTCGCTCACATTCCCCCAGAGACCTGTGCTGCCCGGACGGTCTGTGGTAGCCACGTAGAGAATGCTGAGCCCTGAAACGTAGCTCGTTTGAATGGAAATGCGTTCTCAGTGTCGAATACCGGATTTAAAAATAAAGGTGTTAAGTAGCTGATTAATTTTATTATATTCTATGTTAACATAATATTTTGCATATGTTGGGGTAAGTGAAATATTATTAGTTCCCTCGATTTCTTTTTGTTTATGGCAGCTTCCAGGACATTTAAACGGTGTGGTTTGCATTCCATTTCTGTTGGTTATGCCACAGCGGGTGATTCCCTAAGGCTTGTATCCTTGGTTACGTTGCCAGTCTCACTTAGGGAGGAAACCATGCTGGGTACAGCCTCGTTTGCCCCCAGTACGATGCCCTCCCGCTTCTTGCCTTTCAGTACGTATCGATTCATTCAGGAACAAACGAGAGAGGTGAGGCAGGGCCATTACACTTTGATCCATCTGTCCTAGACTGCGGTCATCCGCTGATCTTTTCCCCTTGCTGATGGGTGGGAAGATGAAACAGAAAGACAGGCTAGTGTTCTCCAAGGTCATGTACTTGCGAAGCTTAGTTTGGCCATGGCTAGTGACACCATTTGATTTACTTCTGTCTCTGGACTGTCTGGTGATGTCCAGTCATTGGCATTTGACCACCTGTGGGTTCAGGTTTGTGTTAAAAAATAAAATGCCTACTGTGGTCATCAGGTATTGCCCAGTCTCCTGACTCCAGAACTCTTGTGTTTAGGCACCTTGGGTAGATGGGAACAGAGTAGAGTAACTTGTGGTAAATATAAAGAATTTCTGGAAGGGCCTAGTGTAAATCAGTGATTGCCCATTCTCAATATGTAACCACAGAATGCTACTTTTTTGTATACTTCTTCAGTAATGTAGGATTCAATAGTTTCTTCATGAACAAAATGATCAAAACGATTGAGAATATGCACTTTTTAAGAAAGTGGAAACGTCAGCAAAAAGGTACTAGTTTTGATTAAAGCCACAAACATCTATTAGCATTTGCTTTTGATGCTCTTTGCATTTGTTTTCTTGCATGAGCAAGAAAAGGCTGAATTTATACGCTTACCCAGAGCTGCAAAGGATTTTCAGACTGAGCCAGGAAATCTGACGGACTAAAGAAGTGAAATTGCATTTTGGATTTCTGAGAGTTACCAAATTGGAGAAAGACTGATGAGAAGCCAGTAAGGGCAAATTATTACATAGGATTTCTAGGTTTATTTTTTTCTGGTAACAAAATCATAACACGTTCAAATGGTACAACAGCGTCTAACGTAGAAATGTGAAGATCTTCCATAACATCACACTGCACAGCTTAAATCGTATTTCTCTATTATTTTCCACACATGTGTTATATTTCTGTCTTTATTTTTTAAAGTTTATTTACTTTGAGAGAGACACAAGACAGCATGAGCTGGGAAGGGGCAGAGAGAGAGGAAGAGAGAGAGAATCTGCACTGTCAGCGTGGAGCCTGGCAGCGTGTGGGCTCAAACCCACGAACTGTGAGATCATGACCTGAGCCAAAATCAAGAGTCAGATGCTTAACCGATTAAGCCACCCAGCCCCCCCCATCTCTTTTTTTTTTTAATAAAAAACAGAAGAAAATATTTTATTTGTATCTGCCTTACTTTATAATGTTCGTGTGTGTGTGTGTGCGCGCGCGTGTGCGTGCACACCCACATGAGTACTATTGATTCTATTTCATGGCCATATAATATTTTACTGTAGTGGCATAATTTATCTAGCTAATCCCCACTGATGGACACTTAAATTCTTTTTTTTCCGTTTTTGCTAGTATGAGCAACACTGAACAAAATATCTTTGCACATCTGTGAGGTCTTATACAGTCTTAAAGTCACATTGTTACACCAAAGTATATGTATCTTTTGTGTTGTTTTAATATTCCCCTCAAAAATGTGACTATAGAATTGTTCACACAGTACCACCTGGGCCGCACTCATGCTGAGGATTATTGTCAGTGGTTTATGTTTGACCTGTTTGCTTTCAAGTATCTGTCTTGCTTGGGCCAGGACTTCCCCTCCACAAGTTTATATAATACCAACCTGCATTTTCTTCTTGCAGCTCTAGCGTCACGATTTACATTTAAATGCTTGCTCTAAAATAACGTTGTTGTAAGTAAGAGTGCGAATCCAGCTTCGCTCTTCCCTACAGCTTCCTTTCTCCAGCACTGAGCTGTTGTTCCCACAGTGTTTGTTAATGTAGCTTGCCATTAGGGTGACTTGGAATATTACATTAATCATTCGTTCACTGGATCCCCACATTTATTTTCTGTAATGGCATACAAGAAGCTGCATATATTTAACATACGTAATTGGTGAGGTTTTGCATAGGTGTATGGAATCAAGATCGTGAACATGTCCATTACCCCCTGAAATTTCCTGTTCCTACTTGTGATCCAGCTCTGTATGCTATGTCCCCTTTCTCTCCCAGGCAACTACTAACTTGCCGTCAATCACTGTAGATTCGTTTTCACATGATAGCTTGCATATGGAATTTTATGTAAATGAGTAATAAGATACGGACTTTTTTTTATGGACTCCTGGTTTCTTTCACTGACGGATGTATTTGGAGCTCAGTGTTGTAGTATGTATCAGAAGTTCATTTGTTTTTATTGCCAGTACTGTTCCATTGCGTGGACACACTACGGTTTATTTATCTGTTCCTCTGTTGATGGTCGTTTGGGCGGTTTCTACTTTGGGGCTGTTATGAATAACGCTGTGAACATACATGTATAAACTTGTGTGGACTTACTTTAATGACTCTTTGGAAAATGCCTGGGAACAGAATGGGTGGCATGGAGGATAAGTGTATGTTTAACTCTTTCAGAAACTGCAAAACTGTTTTGGAACATGGCTGTACTATTTTAGAGTCCATTAACTGTGGATGAGAGTGAGTTAGTTATTCCACAATTTCATGAAAATTTTAGACATTCAAATGGATTTATAGTAGCCTATCAGAGTGGCTTAATTTGTATTTCCCTAATTACTACTATTGTTGGACTTATATGCCATCTGTTTATATCTGTCTTTTATATATAGAATGTGTCTATATAAATCTTCTGCCCATTTTTTATTGTTTGTTTTCTTGTTACTGAGTTGTAAGATTTCTTTTTTATGTCTTCCGACCTGTACCTTGTCAGATGTATATTCTGAATATTTTTATGACAGTGTGTGGTTTGCTTTTTTATTTTCGTAGTAGTGTTCTGAATACTCAGGTTTCTGAAGTCTGAAAGTTTTCAATTTAAAAAAAAATATTTTTATGTTTTTTATTTATTTTTGAGAGACAGAGACAGCGTGAGCAGGGGAGGGTCAGAGACAGAGGGATATACAGAATGTAAAGCAGGCTCCAGGCTCTGCTGTCAGCACAGAGCCCGACGCGGGGCTCGAACCCACGAACTGTGAGATCATGACCTGAGCTGAAGCCGGACGCTTAACAAACTGAGCCAAACAGGCACCCCTGAAAGGTTTCAATTTTGATAAAGTTCAAAGATTTTTTCTTTTTAACACTAGATACTTTTTGTATCCTACTTACGAAATACTTGCCAAAACCAAGTTCCCAAAGTTTGCTCCTCTGTTTTCTTTTAGAGGCATAATAGTTTTAGTTCTTTAACCGAGATCTGAAATCTGAGTACATGGGGTGGAGGGAGCGTTTATTTTCTTTCTTGAGGGTATTCAGTTGTTCTGCACCCACTGCTGAAAAATTATCCTTTCTGTGTTGAATTTGACACTGTTGGTCAAAAAGTAATTGATCGTTTATGTGTGAGTTTATGTCTGGACTTTCTCTTCTCCTTGTTTTACGTGTATCGGTCGGTCCTCTGCATTTCCGTGTGGTTTTAGTGTAAGCTTGTCAGTTTCTCTCCAGAATGTCTGTGGGAATACTTATGGGGATTTCGTGGACTCTATACATGATTTTGGGGTGAAATGACACCTGAAAAGCAGTGTGTCTTTTGAACCAGCAGCTTGGATATTCTCTGGTATCTGTCGGCATGGTTTTGTAGTTTTCAACACACAGGTAGGGTGTACACACAACGTTCTCAATTTAACTCTAAGTATTTAATATTTTGATGCTGTTGTAAGTGGCATGCTTTAACTTTGGTTTTTGATTACTCATTGCTAGCATATAAAAATACAGTGGATTTCTGTGTACTGACCTTGGATCCTGCAACCTAGCCAAACTTACTTTTTATTTCTAACAGCTTTATAATAGAATCTTTAGAAATTTTCTGCATAGATGATCATAATCTTTGTAAACAAAACTATTACTTTTTTTTTTTTTTTAACTATCTATCTGCCTTTTGTTTTCCTTCCCTGTTTGCACTGGCTCGGTTAGTGCCGGACAGAGTGGTGAGAGTGGCCATCCTAGGCTCTTTCCAGATCCTAGGGAGAAAGGGTCATCTCTGATGTAGAGTCCTTTAGTGGGCTGAGGAGTTTCCTTTCATTCCTAGTATGCTGAGATGTCACTGTGATGGATTTTTTTCCCTTGTATCTATTGAAATGATCATATTAGTTTTAAAAAAAAGTTTTTATTACGGTAAATTTATTGATTGATATTTGTTTTAAACCAGCCTTGTTACTTGGAGCTAAACTGCATGTGAGTATGCTCTGTTATTTCTTTTTTTTTTTTAATTTTTAATGTTTTTATTTTTTTTTTGAGAGAGAGAGAGACAGTGTGAGCAGGGGAGGGTCAGAGAGATAGGGAGACACAGAATCTGAAGCAGGCTCCAGGCCCTGGGCTGTCAGCACAGAGCCCAACATGGGGCTCAAACCCACGAACTGTGAGGTCATGACCTGAGCCGAAGCCAGACGCTTAACCAACTGAGCTACCCAGGCGCCCCTGTTATTTCTTTTATAAAATGTTGGATTTGATTTAGTAAAAATTTTAAGAATTTTTGTGATTATGTCCAGGAAGGATACCGATCTGAAGTTTTCTTGTTATCATTTTCTGATTTTTGCATCAGAAATGTTGGACCCAAGAAATTAATTGCAATGTGTTCTCTTCAGTTTTTAGAAATAGATTTTATTTTTTTTTTAGAATTGGTGCCATATCCTCCTTAAATGTTTAGTAAAAATCACCAGGGAAACCAATTGGGCCCAGAGTTATCTTTGTGGCATGAGTGTAAAGTATCAGTTTGTTTTCTCTAATGGATATAGGGTTACTCAGTTTATTTCTTTTTGATATCTTTCAAGAAATTTGTATATTTCATGTAACTTGTCATTTATTCGCATGAAGTTGTTTATGATAGTCTTTTATTTTTTTAGTGCCTAAGAATCAATGGCAATGCCTCTTTACCATTTCTGATATTGCTTATTTGAACAACAATAAGAAATTGAATTCTTTTATTATTTATTTTTTTTAATGTTTTTATTTATTTTTGAGAGAGAGTGACAGAACGTGAGCAGGGGAGGGGCAGAGAGAGAGGGAGACACAGGATCTAAAGCAGGCTCCAAGCTCTGAGCTGTCAGCACAGAGCCTGACGTGGGGCTCGAACCCATGACCCATGAGATCATGACCTGAGCCAAAGTTGGTCGCTTAACTGACTGAGCCCCCCAGGTGCCACTGAATTCTTTTTTTAAATTTATTTTGAGAGAGAGTGTGCATGAGTGAGTTGGGGAGGGGACAGAGAGAAAGACAGAATCCCAAGCAAGCTCCACACTGTCAGCGCAGAGCCAGATATGGGGCTCTATCTCATGAACCGTGGATCATGACCTGAGCCAAAATCCAGAATCAGATGCTTAACCTACTGTGCCACCCAGGTGCTTCAATTCTTTTTTTTTTTTTTTAATTTAACTTATTTATTTTGAGAGAGAGTGTGAGAGCAGGGGAGGGGCAGAGAGGAAGAGAATCCCAAGCAGGCTCTGTGCTGTCAGCACACAGCCCAGTGCAGGCTCAATCCCATGACCTGCAAGCCCATGGCCTGAACTGGAATCAAGAGTTGGATGCCTAACCAGCTGAGCCACCCGGGCACCCCTCTTTTTTTCCCCCTTAATTTGCTTGACTAGAGTTTTAATTACTTTGCTTGCTTAAAGAACTAATTTTTGGTTTTATTGATTTTTTTTTTCTTTTTTCCATTTCTTTGATTTCTACTTTTATATCCTATTTCCTTTGGGTTTCATTTTTTGCTTTAACTCTGATTTTTATTTTTTATTTAAACTTTTATGCTTTTTATTTATTTTTGAGAAACAGAGTGAGACAGCGCGAGCAGGGAAGGGTCAGAGAGAGAGGGTAATACAGAATCTGAAGCGGGCTCCAGACTCTGAGCTGTCAGCACAGAACCCGACGCGGGGCTCAAACCCACGAACCATGAGATCATGACCTGAGCTGAAGCTGGACGCTTAACCGACTGAGCCTCCCAGGCGCCCCTTACTCTGATTTTTTAAGGTAGAGGCTGAGGTCAATGGTTTGTGTCTTCTCTGTCTTCCTTCCCTCCTCCCTCCCTCTTTCTTTCTCTCTTTCTCTTTCTCTTTTTCTAAGAGCTCGAGAGAGAAGGGGATGGACGGGGGCGAGAGAGAGGGGGAGGGAGGGAGAGAGAGAGAGAGAGAGAGAGAGAGAGGGAGGGAGAGAGAGAGAGAGAGAGAGAGAGAATATCTTAAGCAGGCTCCATGACCAGTGTAGAGCCCGACGTGGAGTGGGGCTTGATCTCATGACCATGAGATCATGACCCGAGCCGAAATCAAATGTTGTTTAACTGATGGAGCCACCCAGGCGCCCTTCTGTTTTTGTAATATAATCATTTGGTACTATAAAATTCCCTCTAAGCACTGCTGTAGTTCCATTCCACAAATTTTGATATGTTTTGTTTCCATTTTCATTTAGTTTTACGTAATTTCTAATTTCCTTTGTGATTTCTTCTTTGATTCATGAGTTATTTACAAGTGTCTTATGTAGCTTGGCAGTATTTGAGGCCTACTAAATATATTCTTTATTGATTTCAATTTAATTAGATTGTAGTTAGAGAACATACATTGTATGATTTGCATGCTATGTAATTTCTTCACACTTGTTTTATGGCCCAGTATATGGTCTATTTTGGTAAATGGTCCTTGAAATACTTGTAAAGAATGTGTATTCTGCTCTTGTTGGTTGGAATGTTCTATGAATGTCAGTTAGGTCAAGTTTGTTGTTAGTGTTGTTCAATCTTTTATATCTTTACTGGTTTTCAGGCTACTTGTCTTGTTTTCTGGCTCAGTATTGAGAGAGAAACGAGAGTGTCTGGTGCTGTTAGCTATTTGTTTTCGGTTATACAAGTTCTGTTTTCTGTTTTGAAGCTCTGTTGTTCTGTCCAAAAATTAAATTCAGGGTTGTATGTTGTCTTGGGGAATGGAACTCTTTATCATTCTAATGCTTGAAATCTACTTTTATCCTGAAATCTACTTCGTCTAAGGTTACCACCACTACTGTAGCTTTCCATAATTAGTGTTAATAAGGGAAAAGTATCCTTGTCCTTCGCTTAACTTTTAACCTGTCTATGCCTTTACGTTCAAAGACGTTTTCTTGAAGATAGGTGTAGTTGGAGCTTGCCTTTTTATCCAGTCTGGTAACATTAGTCTTCTATTTGAGGTGTTTAGAACATGTTCATTAAATGTAATTATCATTGTTAGTATATTTAAATCTATGATCTTACTACAAGTTTTCTATCGTTCTTCTGTTCTATCTCGCTTATTTCTGTATTTTTTATAGCCATCTTTTGGATCAGTATTTTCCTTTTTAGTGATTGTAAATGGGTTTACAGTGATTGGTGTAGGGTTTACAGTACACATCTTTGGGGGTGCCTGGGTGGCTCAGGTGGTTGAGCATCCAACTCTTGATCTCAGTTCAGGTCATGATCTCATGGTTCGTTAGTTCTGCACTGACAGTGCCGAGCCTGCTTGGAATTCTCTCTCTCCCATCACTGCCCTACCCCGCTTGTGCTCTCTGTCTCTCAAAATAAATAAGTAAACTTAAAAAAAAAAAAAAGGAAATTAAGACAACTAAAAAAATTATTTAAAAAATACACATCTTTGTTTAACCCACTGTCATAGAGGTTATTATTTTATATAACGGTTACCTCCAAATGTACTACCAGACAAAGTAGCCAAGGGTAGACTGGACCAGAAGATCACAGGTCAAATAGAAAAATTCTCACATCACACAGTTTGCTGCATCAATTCGGCACGCACGTGAGAAGCCAGGTTTAAGGGAAAGTAGCACATGTTAAGTAGGATGGGGAGAAGCTGGCACACAGCACCCAGACCCTGCGGAACGGTGTCTTCATACCCCCTGCCGCCTGCCACATCAGCCTTCCTCAGAGCTGAAACGTGAGAGCGAGGGCCCGTCAACGGGAAACATCTCAGGCCAGCGATGCGTATTTGCTGTGCGAGGGCGACACCGAGGCGTGTGCGGGTGGCCTTGGATTTGGCTCTGACAGTGAGCTTGCAGAACACCCATGGATTTTATGTGTCTGTTCAGCAAGTAATACCCAGGACCTGAACAGATGCCATCAGTATGTGGCTTAACTATGTCTGCATGTGATACTGAGTATTTGGTTTTTCCTGGTTTTATATTTAGTTTAATTTCAGTATATCATGAATATGTAAGGTCTGAGGTCTCATGCATGTTTAATGACTCGTGAATCTTTGGTCTCTCCTCCATCTCCATTCATGGTCAGCGCACCTGTGTTCTACATGCACGTGTCATAGGCTTCAAGCATCCCGTTTTTTTCTTCTTTGTTTCTGTTTCAGAATTAAATACTCTCAAGTGATAGAGAAATGTACTTTATGCCACTTGGTGTCTCCTACAAGGACCTCACAGCAGTGTCCTTCCCATCGTCATAAAATCGGGCTCCCGCAGAACTCTCTGTGATGTGCCCCAGGCCTGCCTTCTCTCTCCCTCCCTGTGCTTTCCCTGTACTGACCTTTCAACTTACTGAGTAGGCTATGCCTAGGGCTGCTTTCTCCTACCTCAGGACCTTTGCTTGTACTAGTTTCCCCCCAGAATGTTCTGCTCCCATCCTGCAGATTTCAGAGAGACGTTTTTTCTCTTCCTTGTCTGAAATAGTCCTGTAAGAATAAGGGGCCGTCCTTGTATCCCTAGCTCTTCCTGCCGTCTGACACACAGTAGCCTTAGGCGTTAAGTAGCTGCACAGTAAATATCTATCGGGCAAGTGAGGGGATGGTGCATTATCATTCTCAGTGCTGGGCTTTATATGCAGATGGTTTTCTAAGATTTTTGTACAAGTATTAATGAAATTGGTCCGGGGTTTCTGTGTCAAGTACACTACCGTTTATTTTTAACTTTGTATTTTGAATATTTCTGGTTTCACAGGTGGTTGCAAAGGTAGGACAGAAAGGTCCCGTGTTCCTCGTGTGGTTTCCCACAGGGGCTCTGCCTTCTGTAACTAGAGCACAGTATCAAAACCAGGAAACCTACATCAGTGACACTGCACCTGTGTATTTCGGCTGAAGGGCACTTGGTGAGGTTTGTTTTATGACTTAGGATGGGGCTTCTCTCTGTTTAGGTTCTGTGGATCACTGAAAGGAATGTGTGCTCTGCTCATGTTTCTTGGAGTGTGGTCTAAATGTGGATGATGGTGGTGGTGAGTTCTTCTTAATCCACTCTTGCTGATTTTCCTCCTAGTTATTCTGTCAGCTGCGGAGAGCTGGGCGTGAGTGTCTCGGCTGTAGCTGTGGCTCTGTCCCTTCTCCGTAGCTCCCACTTGGTGCTTTGGCATTTCGCAGCTGTGCTGTTTCATATTCATACGGACCTAGGATATTCATATCCTCTTGAAGATTGGCACGATTATGTAATTTTACCATTATTATTTATTTATGGTGATTTTATTATTATGTAATGTCTAGGGTCCTTCTGAGTTTCTTTCCTCTGAAGTCTGTTTTTCCTAATTATCAGTACAGCCACGCTTGCTTTCTTTTGACTAATGTTTGCAGGGTATATCTTTTAACATCCTTTTAATGTCCAAGCCGCCTTTATCTCTGTATTTTAAGTGAATTACTTGTAGGGGCGCCTGGGAGGCTGTCGGTTGAGCGTCCGACTTCGGCTCCGGTCATGATCTCAGTTTGTGGGTTTGAGGCCTACCTACATCGGGCTCTGTGCTGACCACTAGCTCAGAGCCTGGAGCCTGATTCAGATTCTGTGTCTTCCTCTCTCTCTGCCTCTCCCCTGTTCATGCTCCGTCTCTCTGTCTCAAAAATAAATAAATGTAAAAAAATGTTTTTAATGAGTTACTTGTAGACAGCATATATTTGAGCCCTTAATCCACTCTGCAAGTCTGGCTTTTCGGTGATGTGTTTATCTGCTTTATATCTAATATAATTATTGATATGTTATGTTAGTAAGTTTGCCATTTTATTTCTGGTGTTTCCCTTTTTTTTTTTTGATCCTCTGTTTTTATTTTCCTGCCATCCTGTGGATTACTTGGACATTTTCTTAGAGTTTCATTTTAATTTGTCTATAGCATTTTTGAGTCTATCTCTTTGTTATAGGTTAGTGATTATTCATGGTATCATAATTTATAAACATACCAATAAGTTATAATGATCTAATACTGTCTTTTTTTTTTTGCCAGTTTGAATAAAGCATAGAAACTTTATCTTCACACAGAAAATTCCTTTGTTTATAAAATTCAGCTCTAAAGCTATCTGGTCATGTTTTTTATTTTCTTTTTTTCCCGTTTTTATTTGAATTCCATTTAGTTAACATATAATATAATATTAGCTTGAGGAGTAGAATTTAGTGATTCATCACATAAATATAACAGTCCCTGCCCATCACAAGTGCCCACCTTCATACCCATCACCCATGTGGCCCCTCCTCCGCCCCCCTCGCCTCCAGCCGCCCTCGGTTTGTTCTCCGTGGTTAAGAGTCTGTTTTATGGTTTGCCTGTCTCCTTTTTCTTCCTATAGTCATCTGTTTTTTTCTTAAATTGAATATATGAGTGAAATCATATGGATTTGTCTTTCTCAGATGGACTTATTTCACTTAGAATTTAATGAATTTACTTATACATATATACCACAACTTCTTTATCCAGCCATTTTTTTCGTGTGTGTGACATACGTGGTGCTTTAATAGTTGATGGACATCTAGGCTCTTTCCCTAGTTTGCCTGTTGTTGACGATGCTGCTGTAAACATCGGGGTGCATGTGCCCCTTCAAATCTGTATTTTTGTATCCTTTGGGTAAATACCTTGTGGTACAATTGCTAGCTCAAAAGTAGTTCTATTTTTAACTTTTCGAGGAACCTCTATATGGTTTTTGAGAAGATCCACACCCCTTTGCATTCCCCCCCAACAGTGTAAGAAGGTCCCCCTTGCTCTACATCCTCACCAACATCCTCCGTGTTGTTGATGTTAGCCATTCTGACAGGTGTGAGGTGGCATCTCATTGTAGTTTTGATGTGTATTTCCCTGATGATTAGTGATGTTGAGGATCTTTTCATGTGTCTGTTGGCCATCTGGATGTCTTCTTTGGAAAAATGTCTGTTCATGTTTTCTGCCCATTTCTTAACTGAATTTGTTTTTGGGGTGTTGAGTTTGATAACTTCTTTTTAGATATTGGATACTAACCCTTTAGCAGATATGTCATTTGGAAATGTCTTCTCCCATTCCAAAGGTTGCCTTTTAATTTTGTTGATTGTTTCCTCCAGTGTGCAAAAGCCTTTTACCTTAATGAGGTCCCAATAGTTCATTTTTGCTTTAGTTTCCCTTGCCTCTAGAGATGTATCTAGTAAGAAATTGCTGTGGCCAATATCAAAGAGGTTGCTGCCTGTGTTCTTCTCTAGGATTTTGATGGTTTCCTGTCTCAAATTTATGTTTTTCATCAATCTTGAATTTATTTTTTGTGTATAGTGTTATTCTTCACCACTTCCTAGTGGCCCACTTTCATTCTTCTCTCCCAACACCATTTGTTGACGAGACTGTCTTTTTCCCATTGTATATTCTTTCCTACTTTGTCAAAGATTGGTTGACCATATAGTTATGGGTGCATTTCTGGGTTTTCTGTTCTGTTCCATTGATCTATGTGTTTGTTTCTGTTCCAGAACCATAGTGTCTTGATCACTACAGCTTTGTAATACAACTTGAAGTCCGTAATTGTGATGAATCCAGGTTTTCTTTTCTTTTTCAGTATTGAGGTCTTCTGTAGTTCCATGTAAATTTTATGATTGATTGTTCTAGCTCTGTAACAAATTGAGGTTATATTTTGATAGGGATTGTATTAAACATGTAGATTGCTTTAGGTAGTACAGACATTTTAACAATATTTGTTCCTCATGAACATGGAATGTTTTTCTATTTCTTTTTTTAATTTATTTTTGGGAGAGCGCAAGGAGGGCAAGGTCAGAGAGAAGTGGACAGAGGATCTGAAGTGGGCTCTGTGCTGACAAGCTAATAGTGAGCCCGATGTGGAGCTCAAACTCACAAACCATGAGAGCTGAAGTTGGATGCTCATCCAACTGAGGCACCCAGGTGCCCTGGAATGTTTTTTCATTTCTTTGTGTGATCTTCAGTTTCTTTCATAAGTGTTCTGTAGTTTTTAGAATACAGATTTTTTCTATATTTTTTGATATGTTTATTCATTTGTAAGAGACAGAGAGGGACAGAGTGCGAGAGGTGCGGGGGGGAGAGAGAGGGAGACACAGAATCCAAAGCAGGCTCAGGCTCTGAGCTGTCAGATGGACGATGAGATCATGGACCTGAGCTGAAGTTGGACGCTTAGCCGACTGGGCCATCCAGACGACCCTAGAATACAGATCTTTTACCTTTTCAGTTAGGTTTATTTTAGACATCTTATGGTTTTTGGTGCAATTGTAAATGGAATCAATCTCTTGACTTCTCTTTCTGTTACTTGATTATTGTTGTATAGAAATGCAAGAGATGTCTGAATGTTGACTTTATATCCTGTGACTTTGTGGAATTCATGTATCAGTTCAAGGAATTTTTTGGTGTAGTCCCTCAGGTTTTCCACATAGAGTCTGTGAAGAGTGTAAGTTTTACACAGATGTTGTATGTGAAGAGTGAAAGTTTGACTACTTCTTTGCTGATTTAGATGCTTTTTATTTCTTTTTTCTTTTTGTTGTCAGATTGCTATGGCAAGGCCTTCCAGTACTATGTTAAATAGCAGTGTTGAGAATGGACATTGCCTTTTTTTGTTCCCAGTCATAGAGGAAAAGCTCTCAGTTTTTCCCCATTGAGGATGATATTAGTGTGGGTCTTTCATATATATAATCTTTATGATGTTGGGGTATGTTCCCTCTGTCCCTACTTTATTGAAGGTTTTTATCAGGAATGATGGTGTACTGTGTCAAATGCTTTTTCTGCATCTATTGACAGAATCCTATGGTTCTATTAATGTGGTATATCATGTTGATTGATTTGCGAATATTGAACCAACTCTGCAGCCCAGGAATAAATCTCAATTGATTGTGATGATTGATTCTTTTAATGGACTGTTGGATTCTGTTTGTTAGTGTTTGGTTGAGAATTTTTGCATCCATGTTCATCAGGAATACTGGCCTGAAGTTCGCCTTCTTAGTGGAGTCTTTGTCTAGCTTTGGAATCGAGGTTAATGCTGGCCTCCGAGAATAAATTTGGAAGTTTTTCTTCCATTTCTACTTTTGGAAAAGTTTGAGAAGAATAGGTATTAACTCTTCTTTAATATTTGGTAGAATTTCCCTGGGAAGCCATCTGGCCTTGAACTTTTGTTTGTTGGGAGAGTTTTGATTACTAATTCACTTTCTTTGCTGGTTATTGGTCTATTCAAGTTTTCTGTTTGTTCCTGTTTCAGTTCTGGTAGTTTGTATGCTTCTCAAAATTTGTCCATTTCTTCCAGATTGCCCCATTTGTTGGCATATATTTTTTCATAATATTCTCTTATTTTTCTTTCTTTGATGTTGGTTGTGGTTTCTCTTCTCTCACTTGTGATTTTGTTTATTTGGGTCCTTTCTCTTTCCTTTTGGCTAAGTCTTGCTAGGCGTTTGTCAGATTTATTCTTTCCAAGAACCAGCTCCTGGTTTTATTGATCTGTTCTACTGTTTTTGTTTGTTTATTTGTTTCTAAATCATTTATTTCTATTCTGATATCTATTATTTCCATCTTTCTCCAGGCTTCAGACTTCATTTGCTGTTCTTTTCCTAGCTTCTTTAGGTGTAGTCTTGAGTTGTGTAGTCATTCTTGAGTAGGCCTATATATACTTCCCTGTTATCACTTTTGCTGCACCCCCAAAAGTTTTGGACCATTGTGTCTTCATTATATTTTGTTGTTATGTGTTTTAAAAAATTTCTTCTTTAATTTCCTATTTGACCTATTCATTCTTTAATAGGATGTTCTTTAACCTCCATGTATTTCTGGTCTTCTGAAATTTTTTCTTGTGGTTGACTTCAAGTTTCATAGTGTTTTGGTCAGAAAATTTATATTGTATGATCTCAGTCTTTTTGTTCTCTTTGAGTCTTGGAGAATGTCCCATGTGCACTTAAAAAGAATGTGGTATTCTGCTTTAGGAAGAAATGTTCTGAATATATCTGTTAAGTCCATCTGGTGTCATTCAAAGTCATTGTTTCCTTGTTGAATTTCTGCTTAGATAATCTGTCCATTGCTGTAAGTTGGGTTTAAAGCCCCCTACTATTAACTTATTATTACCAATGAGTTCTTTTTGCTTGTTTGTTATTGTTTTCATATATTGGCGTTCCAAGTTGGGAGTATGAACATGTACAGTTGTTAGGTCTTCTTGTTCTCTATGATGCAGTGCCCTTCCTCATGTCTTGTTACAGCCTTTGGTTTAAAATCTAGTTTGTCTGGTATTAAATATTGCTACTCTGGTGTTCTTTAATGTTCATTGGGTGGTAGATGGTTTTCCATCCCCTCACTTTCAATATGCAGGCGTATATGCAGGAGGCCACACACTGTCCAGGCCAGGCACTCCAGGAAGGGTCTCTAGTGTGTGCTGTGTGCGCTCTGGTGCTGTTGTTTGGCTGCTCTCTATCTCGGGTCATTCCTTTGCAGAGTTTTCTTTACATCTAAAAAGAGTCTCTTGTAGGCAGCATATGATGGGTTTTGTTCTTTTTTATCCATTCTGACACACTGTGTCTTTTGATTGGATCATTTAGTCCATTTACATTCAGAGTGATTATTGATATGAATTTAGTGCCATTTTATTACTTGTTTTGTTGTTGTCTCTGGAGATTTTCTTCTTTCCTTTCTAGTCTTTGTCCCTTTTGGTACTCCTTTTCCGCTCAAAGAGTTCCCTTTAATATTTCTCAAAGAGCTGGTTTTGTAGTCACAAACTCCTTTCATTTTTGTTTGGGCAACTCCTCACCTTTCCTTCTCTTCCGAATGACATCTTTTCTGGATAGAGTATTCCTGTCTGCATATTTTCCCCATTTAGCACGTTGAATGTATCATGTCACTCCCTTCTGGACTGTCCAGTTTCTGTGGAGAGGTCTGCTGCTAACCTGATTTGTCTTCCCTTGTAGGGTAGGAATTTCTTTTCTGTTGCTGCTTTCATGATGCTTTCCTTATCTGTGTGTTTTGCATATTTTACTATGATATATGTTCACATTGGCCAGCTTTTGTTGATTTGGATGGGAGTTCGCTGTGCCTCCTGGATTTGGATGTCTGTTTCCTTCCCCAGATTAGGGAAGTTTTCTGCTTTAATTTCCTCAAACCTTTTGCCCCACTTCCCCTCTCTTCCTCAGGCACTCCTGCGAAACAAATGCTATTATGCTTTATGGAGTCACTGAATTCTCCAAGTCTGTATTTATGATCCAGTATTCTTCATTCCTTTTTTTTTTTAGCTTCAGTATTTAATAGAATTTTATCTTCTATATCATTTATTCATTCTTCTACTTCCATTCTTGTCGTTACATTCAGTCGGCTTCACGTCTTGGTTACAGCATTTTTCATTTTGTTCTACTTTTAATTCTTCTATCTCTGCAGTAAGGGACTCCCTATGTCTCCTATGCTTTTCTCAAGCCCAGGTAGTATCCTTATGCTTGTTGCTTTGAATTCTGGATCAGGCAGTTTACTTATATCTGTTTTGATTGGATCCCTGGGCATGACGTTTCCTTGTTATTTCTTTTGGGATGGATTCTTCCATCTTGGCATTTTGTCCCGGTCTCTGTTTTCTGTGTGTTAGGAAGCCTGTTATGTTTTCTGCTCCTGAGAGTAATGGCTGTATGGAAGAGGAGGCCACACACTGTCCAGGGCCTGGCACTCCAGGAAGGGTCTCTGGTGTGTGCTGTGTGCGCTCTGGTGCTGTTGTTTGGCTGCTCTCTATCTCGGGTCATTCCTTTGCAGAGTTTTCTCCTTGCCTGTGTTTGGACCTCATCTAGAATGTGGTGAGTGTAACTAGGTGCGCTCTGGTCTGTTTGTTAAAAGAGACCTGATCCATTAGAGCTGAGGCTTTCATAACTCTGTGATCCGTAGATGTGCACGCAGGGGGCTTGTGCTGGTCTCCCTGCGGAGTGGCCTGCTGCCCTGGTCCTCAGGCACGCTGCCCAGAGAGCGGCGCCTGCAGAGCACGGGAGGGCAGGGCTTGGTGCACATGGTTTAGGCTGCCGCTGTTGGTGCCCTGCTTCTTACTGAGGTTAGTTTATGCTGAGGTGCAGGAGAGAGAAATGGCTCTGGCCGCCTTCCTTGTCTCCAGAGAGACACCTGGAGTTGTCCTGCAATTGTCCAGGAAGCCCCTCTAGAAGAGTGAACAGTCTCCCGCTGTGTGTCTTAGGGGTCCCTCGGGTCTCTGCCTCTCCTTGTCTGTGTCCGGCTGTCTGTGGTAGATCTGCGTTCTACCCCGGGCCAGCCAGCTGAGTTTTCCAACTGCAGACTTTAAGGACGCGGTGCGGCTCGAGCTGGTCCCGGGGATGGTCTCGCTGCACTTCGACTAACGCAGGTTTGTCCAAGGAGGGCGCCTGCACCGAGGTGAGGGAGTGGATCCTGGAGTAAAGCACTGCGAAGGGCCAAGGTCACGTTACCCGCCCTCAGCGCTGATGGGGAGGAAGGGTGTTGGAGAGGCAAGGCCACTTCTTCCAGTTACGCTCCAGGAAGGGGGTTGCGTCTCTTTGAATGCATCCCAGGGAATCCTCAGACCATGCCGTCTGCCCCCAGGCTGTGCGCTGTCCCCCAGCGGAGACAGCGAGACAGTGGTGTGCACTGGGCCCCGACCCATCGTGTCACAGCCCTCTACGCCTTCAGTCTTGGAGTCCCCCTGGTTGTAAAAACTCAGGAAAATCAGCCCCTCTCAGTTTCCAGGTCAGTGTCTTTGGAGAAGCGTTTTCCTTATGTGATCCCTGTGCACTTCTCTTTCCCCCTCCCCTGCCTCTCCCTCTCCGTCTCCCTCTCCCTCCCTCCGTGACCAGGGACCCCTGCACTCTGCAGCACCCACGTCTGGTTCTCCCTCACATCTGTCTCCATACCCCCTGCCTTTGCAGAGCAACCTCTTCTCTCCCTCTAGTTCTGCACTTTGTTCTGTCAGGCCTCAGGTCAATTTTTCAGTGTTGAGATGATTTAATAATATTTACCCAGCTACGCTCAAGGGATGAGCCAGGGCTATGCTCCTCCTACTGCTCTGCCATCTTAGCGTCTCTCTGGTCACTGTTCTTTTTAGGTACCATTTAAAAGCCTTTTGTCTTAGTGTAGGTTCTGGTTTACGGAGAGATTGTGTAGGCAGTACGGAGTTCCTCTGGCCCCTTCTGCAGTTGCCCGTTATGATCCTACGATCCTACGTTACTGTGCTGAGTTTGTCACAGTTAGCAATCCAATACTTGATCCAGATCTGACACTTGTCCGTAGTTCTTGTGTCTTCTCTTGGCCTCATCATGACATTATATTTAGTCATCGCACCTCCTTAGTCTCCTCCTCAGACTTTCCTTGTTTCTGATGACCTTGGTGGTTTTGAGCAGCCCTGGTGTTTGACAAATGTCCCATAATCCAAGAGTGCCCTGTTTTTTTTAATTTTTGTTTATTTTTAATTGATGATAAGATAGTCCTGGGTTTGAGGGAGGAATAGCACAGAGGTGCCGGGCCCTTCGCATTCCATGATACTAAGGCATATAAAGAGGAAGCAGCATGCGCTGTCACTGAGCATTAACCTTGACTGTGTAGCTGGGATTTATCAGGCTTCTCTTGTGTCGTGTTACTTTCTCCCTATGTCTATACTCCACTGTTTGGAAGGAGGTCATGAAGCTCATCCGGCGCTTGAAGGAAGCAGAATTCAGCTCTGGCTACTTGAGGGCACCGTGTCTACATACATTGTCTGGAATTTCTCTCTATGGCAGATTTCTCTCTTCATTTATTTTTTTATTACTTGCAACTTTTAAAATAGCTTCCCTAGTTATTGCCCCCTCAAGCTTTTTTTTTTATTTAGAAATTTGAATTTTTCTAAAATATCATCCTAATCCATCAGTTATGGATCCATTGGAGTGGCATTGTATAAATATTTATTTAAACATATATCGTTATTTACTCAGTCTTCTTCCTAATTGGTTGTGTTTGTGACTTCTATCTTGTTTGCACTATAATAGCTGGTGTTTCATGATTTCCCCCTCAAATCCCTAGCTCTCAGGTATTTACCAATTCTACCGATTTTATCCTATTACATTAATTCCCTTTAAAAACACCATTAATCATTCCTTTCTTTTTTATTAGTTTTTTGTTGTTGTTCTTTTCCCTATCTCTTGATTTCAGTGCTGTTATCCTCTCCTCAATTTGCCTTGTGAGAAATAACGGGCGCCAACCAGAGCTACCCCTATCTCCTGAGAGTGTCGGGCACAGAAGTGGAAAGTGTTACCGTGCGGAAGTTTGTGTGTGACTTGGGGCGGTCACTGTCATTCAGTTGGTTGGTTCATTAGGCACTACGGGGGGCTTGGCCTCAGTGAGCTCACAGTTTTCTGTGGAGGCCGACAGAAATCAGTTTAGTGCAGCAGTGTGTAAGTTGCAACAGATCACGTGGACCACCTGTGTGGTGTGAGGTGATCAGAGCCCCTTCCCGGAGTGGGGCCCACTTGTGCTGAGCTGGAAGTGATGCAGTTCACATGACGGACTGTGTCAGGCACCGGGCCAGCATAAGTGTGTACTGCTCTGTCCTCTTTCCCAAAGGGCACAGGCCCCCACCTGTGCCTATGTCTCTGCCTGGATGACTCCTGCCCTCCTGCAGGAGTAACTTCCACCAGTGCCTCGTGAGCCTTCTTGGCTATGTCTTCCGAAGGATCATCTGGGCTCTCTCGAGCAGTGGGACGCTGCCACCACAGGTGCTCCCAGCACCCTGTTCTTCTGTTACACCACTTGGCACAGACGGAGTTTCGTGTTTGTTCTGTGTGATTAGTTGGTTAAGGTCTACCACTGGATTGCTGACTTCAGGCAGCAGAAACTCTTATTTTGTTACTGTTCTATCCTGCACCCAAATCAGGGACTGGCACATCACAGGTGCTCAGTGAAGGTGTTCACTGAGTGAGCCCTGGTAGATGTCAGGTGCATTGGGTCCAAACATGAAGACCCTATGTCCGTGCCAAAGGGTTTGGACTCTGCCGCGTGTCCTCTGATGAGCCTTGGAAGAATATTAAGCAAGGATTTCACATGATTACATTTAACCTAGAAAGATCTAGTTGGAACCATTTATGTGAAAAGCACAATTTAGGACATGTTTGTAAGGCAGTGTTAACAAGTAGATATTTCTTATTTTTGTAGATATTAACCCGGAGTTATTATTCACACACTCCCATTTGGAAAATACCTTTTATGGGCAGTCTTTTAATGCATTTATGTAGAGTCTCTCCCATGCTATGTTTAGGAATGGTTTTTAGAGTTTTCACCTGTGCGAAGCCAAGATTGTCTCTATCTTAATCCCTGAAACCTGGGAATTTTAGGTTGCTTGCCAATGGGATTGAGGTTGTTGATTGGACGAGATCGGGTGCGTTCAGGGTGGTATGGCCGTAGACGAGGCTGTTGATTGGATGACTTTAGGGACATTACCGTGGATTATCCAGGTGGGCCCGGAGTAACTGTGAGCATCCTTAAATATGGAAGGAGGAGACAGAGGGAGCTCTAAAAGGGACAAGATAAAATGCGAGACAGACTCAACTGGCCACAGCTAGCGTTGACACTGGAATGGTGCCACAGGCCAAGGCTTGCCAGGAGCCTCTGGAAACTGGGAGAGGCTGGCCTTCAGAAAGGAATGCAGCCTTATCAACATCTTGACTTTTAGTTCAGTGAGACCCAGCTTGGACCTCTGACCTCCAGAACTATATGGTAAGAAATTTGTGTGTTTTAAGCCACTAAGTGTGTGGTACTTTGTTACAGCCATCATGGACACTGACAGAAAACCACTTAACTGTATTTTGTAATAAGCCGACCATGTATGTAAGCAAGCCTGAGGAAAAAATACAAAGGAGTCTTCGTAGAAGCAGCAACTGAGATTAACGATGAAATTCCGCTTGGGTCTTGTGTTTGTGTGTTTGATGGGTGATAAAAGTATCCACATATATTGGCTGTTTTTTTAGATTAAAATTCACATTAATGCTTCTTGATCTAAATTGGTCAAAGCAGAAATAATGGTCCTTTTTTATTCTGATGCTGCCCCCACATGATTCACATGTGAGTAATTCCTGCTGTGCCAAATAAGTGTGGCAATTTCTAGGTCTCGTTGTAAAAACAATTCATTTTGCTCTCCATGACAGGTTTTCCTTTGAAATATATTCCCCGTGTGCCCTGGGAGATTGCTCACATATGTCTCTCTCTGCGTCTGTTCTCCTGAGATGCTCTGTGTCTGGTGAAGCACGGGGTTTTTATTTTTATTTCACTATAAAATGTTTTATAGTTTTCCATAGCTCCAGTTGAGCCACTTCTTAGCAATTAATATTCCAGAGGGTTTAGTTAGAGGGTATGCCATGTGGCAAAGCAGGGTGGAGGATGGCAGGGGCAGCAGGCTGGAGCAGGGGCAGGGGCCACCGGTCTTCTTGCGATGAAGGCTGCTCTGGGGACGGGAGTGAGGGAGGCACTGGCTGTCCAACAGGGGTGTCTCTGCACTGGTCAGCTTTGCCTTTAAGAGATTCTTGTTTTGTTCAGCGGGTCCCTTCATCTCCAAGGGGTCTTAGAACTCTTAAAGTTTATTAGCTTGAGTCCTTTGGGAAGCCAGGAACCGCCATTCATGAAAGACATGCTTAGAAATGCGGTTTTAAGAAAGTGGTTATGTTTTCATTTCGGGAAGTGCATGTCCAGAGAGCGAAGCGCAGCTGCATTTGTTTGGGTCTCCCCTTTCTCCGGGTGGTGTGCGGTGAATTGTACATTTGCCTTCGAGCTCCTGGCCCCCACCCAAATCGGTAAGTTTGTATTTTGTGGAGTGTGTCTCTTTATTGGCCTTTAAAAAAGGAAAATCGTCCGATGGTAACTCTGCTGTGTCGGGATGGTGATCAGTATTACCTCTCAGAATGGGAGCTCATTGCCTCCCAGGCCCCGCCCAGAAACCCGCCCCCGCGCCCCCCACCCTGAGAGTTCTGGCATTACTCCCTCCCTGAGGCCAGGGCCGGAAACCAGAGGAGGACACAGGAAGTTCTACACTTTATTCCTTGTTTGGTGTCACCAGGGACTCAACTGTGCAGGACCCTGGACTCTCTGCCTAAAACATTCAAGCCGGCACATGCAGTGGGGGGAGGGACGGGAAAAGCCAAATTTTCCTTCAGATATAAAGGCTAGGTGGACAGTTTGCATGCCCTGATGAGTGCAAAGCCCTGCAGGATTTGAGCCTAGAGACAGAAAGCCTTTGTGTATCTTCCTTGGTCTACGCAGAGAAAAGCTCTTTGGACCCGGCTCAGTTTCCCCAGTGAAAGTGCTGTGGCTGGCCCTGCTCCAGGAGGACAAGTGAGACTGAGCTTTGGTCTGCCTGTGGGTGGCACACGGGACTCGCCCTGAGAGTTTTACATCATGCCCCCCATGGAGCGGGGGGACAGCGAGTGTCTGAGCATCCCCTCCGGGTGGGCCTTCCCTTCTCCCTCACCTCCACGCTGCCTGAGATCAGGGTTCCCGGCGGACTTTGCCCTTGACTCCTGAGCAGAGTCAGCCTCTTCTCAAGCGTGGGCCCCGACCTCGGGAAACCGTAACAGGTTCCGGCGGGCAGCTGCTTCTGTCTGGAAGGTAGCCGTTCGGGGTGTACTAAGTAGCGCACCACGCACAGGGCGGCCGCCACAGCAGTCGGTAGCACCCACGTGGCTCTGAAGTGCGGCTCGCTCTCTTCCGGGTTTCTAGGACTGCTGTCCTCATTCTTGGCGACTTCGGTGTTCATGTGGGTGGCCGTTCAGCACCTCACGGGTCTTCCGTTATCTCGCATCCCCTACACACGCCTGATGTGCCCATCTGTGGGCACATTTCCAACCTTGTGTCCCTTATAAGTCTCCCCAGCTTGGCCCCGAGCAGCCCCCTCTCGGACCGCCGTCCTGGGTTTCCAGCGGAGACGTGCGGGCCCTGACCCAGCCGGCGTCTCCGTGCCGTCCCTTCCCTTCCTCGGCCCCGTCTCCTGCCTTTGCAAGCTCCCGGATTGCCTCACCCCCTTCCCTGTCCCTTACTCCCCTGTCACACCTACCTCTTCCTTTAAGCACCTCTGTCCTCTTATTCTTCACCGGCACCTGATAAGTTAAATCTCCTGGAGGGAAACACACAGTTATACAAACTGGTTTCTCTTTATTTTTTTAATTGTTAATGTTTGTTTATTTTTGAGAGAGAGAGAGAGAGAATGAGAGAATGGGTGGGGGAGGGGTAGAGAGAAAGGGAGACACAGAATCTGAAGGAGGTGCCAGGTTCTGAGCTGCCAACACCGAGCCCAACGCCGGGCTCAAACTCACGAACTGTGAGATCATGACCTGAGCCGAAGTTGGACGCTCAACCAGCTGAACCCCCCCAGGACCCCCCCCTCCCACCAGCTGGCTTCTTTTTGAATTAACTGACTGTATCTCAGCTGGAAATCCGTGCTGGGAGTCCACGCATGCTTCCTGTGTTGTTTCCCTCTCTCCAGTCACACACTTTACTTGGGTTAATGTCCTGTTGAGAATAAACCCAGACCTCTTTACTGGGACTTCCAGCGGCCCAGCTCACGGCCCCTGGCGCCTGGCTGCCCCCATCTCTACCGAGGGCCTCTTCACCTGCGAGCCCCAGGCACAGTGGCGTCGGTGCTCCGGCTTGTCAGGCGGGTTTCCACTGGGATCTTCACGTGCCTGGAATGCTTACCCCGCACCTTGGTATGGCTACTCCCTCCTGTCCTTCAGGCCTAAATCCTCCCTCCTCTGGGGGGCCTCCTGCCCCTACTCCAACTAAAGTACGTACCTGCTGTCAGAACACCCAGTTTTAGGCCTTAGTGTGGCCCTTAACACGTTTTGATATTTCTCTTGTTTATTTGTCCACTTTGCGTCTCTGCTCACTAAGATTTCAGCTCCATGGGGCTAAAGCAGCCCCGGGAACAGGGAGCGGCACATCACTTGTGTTAAGTCCTTATTGAAGGAATGAAGGGGTGAACACGTGTTGATGCATGTAATTCTCAGATACATGCATTTTTCCGATGTCAGAATCTTCATCATAGAAAAAAATTAGATGCAAAAATATGAAAGGAGGAAATAAAAATAAACTTTTCCCAACTACCTCGGCATAATCATGTTGACATTTAGGTATATTGCCTTCCAACCTTGCATATGTACTGTGTAGAAGTATTAGTACTGTTTTCTGATTTCCATTTATCACACATACCTTTCCCTTTTTAATCAACATGATTCTGTTTCATTGCATTTAAGCAGTCATCAGACACTCAGCTTGTTTTATTTTTCTCACTTCCAGTCATTGGTAAACTTTGTGAGGCCATGAACTATACCTGTTTACTAGATTCACAGACCTTAACTCAATATAGCATCTAATAAATACTCATATACTTTGAATGAATGAATTTTATTTTTGTAGGTGATTATTGATTAAAAATGTTCATATGTTTCTATCTTGATGCTTATTATTAATCTTCAGGGGAAATTTCCAAAGGTAGAATTTCCAAAAGAGGTATATCAATTTATAGTCCTTAGAACAGTTTACAGAATTGCCTATTTTCTAGATTGATGCCAATAGTATTAATAAATGGATACACATGGATTTATTTTCTCATCCTTGCCATTTGCAATTCTCTGACTACCAATAAAGTTTTCTGTGAAGTCGTTTACTAGAAATTTTATTTTCTCTTCTGTTGATTGTGTACTTATGGCCATTATTTTATGTATGTTTGTCATTTTCTTACTGATTTATAGAACTCTTTACATATTATATTAAACTTATTGTATATACTCCAATATTTTCTTTTTTAAAGCATTTTTTTTAACATTTATATTTGAAAGAGAGCACATGTGAGTGGGGGAGGGGCGCAGAGAGAGGGGGACAGAGCATCTGAACAGATGAGCAGTCAGCACAGAGCTCAATGCGGGGCTTGAACCTGTGAGCTGTGAGATCATGACCTGAGCCAAACTTGGACACTTAACCAACTGAGCCACCCAGGTGCTCCACCACTATTTTCTTAGTCTGTCATTTGATTTTTTTTGTTGCATTTATGTTGATTTTAGAGACATTTTTATCCCATTTTAGGTACTATATGCATACTTTAATATTTGGTCTTTGATATTAGTTTTTTTTTTTTGTTTTTTTAATGTTTCATTTATTTTTGAGAGACAGAGACAGCACGAGCAGGGGAGGGTCAGAGAGAGAGGGAGACACAGAATCTGAAGCAGGCTCCAGGCTCTGAGCTAGCTGTCAGCACAGAGCCCGTTGCAGGGCTCGAACCCACGAACCGTGAGATCATGACCTGAGCCGAAGCCAGACACTTAACCGACTGAACCACCGAGGTGCCCCAATGTTAAGTCTTTTGTAAAAAAATTTTTTTTAATGTTAATTATTTTTGAGAGCGAGACGGACTGTGAGTATGAGAGGGGCAGAGAGAGAGGGAGACACAGACTCTGACAGAGCACAGAGCCTGATGCAGGGCTCGAACTCACAGACTGTGAGATCATGACCTGAGCCAAAGTTGGATGTTAACTGGCAGAGGCACCCAGGCGCCCCTGATACTAGTCTTCAAAATACTTTTCCTACTCCTGATTTGAAAAGCACCTCTTTTTCTTATGGTTGTGGTTTTATTTTTTGACATTGAACTTTTCAAATCTACTTAAAATTTGCTATGGATTGTGCTTTGAAATAAAGATCTAAATTTGGTTCTTCCTAATATTTCATTTATGTAAAGTAAGTGTAGGGTGTTTAGTATATACCGGTTGCTATTCTTGGTGTTTTCTGCATGCTAACTTGTAATCTTGATAGCAACCTTCTGAGGTATTTTCCTCCTTCCCTCCTTTCTCATTTTACAGATGAAGAATGCAGAGGCATGGGGAGGTTAGGAACTTGCCAAGGTCAAGGCAGGTAAGAGTTGGTACTGTCTTGACCCAGAGTCTGCACTGTTAACCGCTCTGGTCTGTGCCTCTACTCTTGTTAAATACTCCTCTCTGCACAGGCTGTAAGGGGTCCATCCATTCCCACGGTTTGGGAAAAGCACTTTTACAACGATGTGGAGGCATATTCACGTTTAGGTCCCTTCCCGAGCCGGCTTCCTTGCCTGCTTGGTTGATTTAACCTCTATTCTAGTGAAATTTCTACCCACACTTTTAAATAATGTTTTTAATTTGATCTTTTCCTCATTATTCTTCTTTAGATGGTTAGTGCTTCTGCACATTTTTTACCTACTTCTAGAAAAGTGAGGCCCTGGGTCTTCTCTGTTAAGGTTTGTTTCATTTCCATAAATAACGTGATTTATTACGAGGAACAATGTGTAGACTTAGTGGTTACGAGGAATTTTTCCCACTGTGATGACAGCACTCTGCAGGCCCCCGCGGGTCAGATCCTCATTGGGTATGTGAGACCGTGGGGTGGCCGGGAGCGCGGTGCTGGGGGCAGAGTAGGGGCTTAGTAAATGTATGTTGTATACTTAGAAAGGAGGGTAATGTGTCGGTTTCCACATTCTTTTTCTAATCTTCATACGTATCCTCTCTGTCAGACGTGTGTACTTAACAAGCAATAATGATTGTACTCAAGTGAGACGAGGCTCTGAAATCCCTCCCCTAACCTGTGCCAGCTTCTGTTGGAGACAGTGTTAACCTTTCTTCCTCCCTTGCTGTTACCTGCACCGTTGGGATGGGTCAGGAGAGGCACCTAGACCGCTGGGCCTCTCTAACAGGACTTTCAGAGGGTTTATTTGCACAGACCTTTCCTCCTTGGAGCTCACGTGATTTGGGACTACTTGGAAAAAGCCTAACAATACAAACCCATTCCCCGTCCTCTCTCCCTCCCTTCCTTCCTTTTTCTCCTCCCTTCCTCCTTCACATATTTGTTTACTAAACTAAAATATTTTGCAGTAGTGGCCTTGGTTATGATCATCTGGAGAAAATAAAGCTAACTTTAATGCAGCATCTGTTTTACCCCCCAGAGCCCCATTACTGCCGGGAGAGATTGACAAATCTGAAACAGAAAATTAATTCATTAGATTTGTATTCTCTAATCCCTAGTTTTGATAATTATAGCTAAATGAAATATGTTTAAATTCAAGAGAATGTATACCTTCCTTACATCATGTACTTGAAAATTAAGGCAAACTCATTGTTTCTTATGAGTTCTTAGTGGTCACCAACTGGACTCACTGGCTTAGATGATCCTACTTCCGAGGGGAATGGAAGGCCCATTATATCATGTCAAACACTAGTAATTGAAAACTCGGATGAGCAGGGGATAGAAAGAATATTGTGGGGTAATGTTTTCGTCTTCTGTTTTTGTTTTTTAATTTTTTAAATGTTTATTTTTGAGAGCGAGAGAGAGAGAATGAATGAATGAGAACTAGTCAGGGAGGGACAGAGAGAGAGGGAGATTAAAAATGCAAAGCAGGCTCCAGGCTTTGAGTTGTCAGCGCAGAACCTGATGCGGGACTGGAACCCATGAATATCGAGATCATGACCTGAGCTGAAGTTGGATGCTTAACCCACGGAGTCAGCCAGGGCCCCCCAGTTTTGTTCTTTTGATATTGACATTTTGCTTTTAAGATTTTCACTTGACATTTGGTTTTCTACAGTTTTGCTATGATCTGCTTCTGTGTTTTCTTTATTTTTAACCTGTTTTGGATTAACTGAGCTTCTTGAATCTGTGGTTTAAGATTTTTTGTTAATTTAAAATACTTTTGTAATCAGTTGCAGAAAGCATTTGGCTGTTACCTCTTTCAGTATTTCTTCTGCTTCATTCCTTCATTCTTGCTCATTCCTCTTTGTTCTGGGCTCAGTTTGCACCTGTTAGATCTTTTGAGTGTGCCACATGTTTCTTATGGCCTTAACTGTTTTTTTCCATCATTCATTCCCTTTCTGTCTATTTCTTAATCTGCCCTCTAGAAGACAAAGCAAGTATTTAGTTGTATCTAAACTACGTTTCAACCTCATCCATGATATTGTTAATGTAAATATTTAATTGTTCAATTCTAGAATGTCCATTTGATTTTTTTTAAAACAGATTACAATTTTCTGGTGAATTTCCCTTTATTCCACTGTTTTCCCACGGTTTTCTTCATTATTCCTAATTACTTTGAAATCCTTTAGTGGTAACTCCAGCGTATTTTCCCTCTTAATATTGGTCAAATATTCTTGCCTGTTTGCATGTCTTGAATTTTTTTTTTCAAGCACATGCACAAGTAGGGGAGAGGGGCAGAGGGCGAGAGAAAATCTAAAACTGGCTGTGTGGTCAGCCCGGAGCCCTGTGCGGGGTTCCTTCCCACGACCCTGGGACTATGACCTGAACCGAAATCAAGAGTCGGACACTCAACCTACGGAGCCATCCAGGCGCCTCCGCATATCCAGCCATGTTTTATTGTTTACCGTCTTATGTAAACACTGTAGAGATTACTGATGATATTGTATCTTCCATCAGAAGGAGGGCCCACCTCTTTTTTCTTAGGCATTTAGGGGTAGAGTCTGATCAACTTAATCCACTTAGAGAGTAAGTTGGGTCAGGAGTGTTTTATTAAGATTTGGTTCTAATTCTGGTACAGTCCAGTTCTTTTGGCGTGGCTTTCCTGGACTTGTGATTAACACTTGGTAGCGGTCTGTCTCCTCAGTCCTGCAAGACTGGGGGAATCAACTCTCCCTTTCAGAATGTCCCAGCCTTGTTCCCAAACCTAATGCTCATGTACTTTCAGTGTCTGACAAAGACCTTCAGGGAGAGGCCATGTGAATGGTTGGGATGGCCTCCTTTTCCTGACTAGTCATAGTTTCTTTCTTTCTCTCTTTAAATGCACTTTTTAAATTGAAGTATGCAGTGTGATATTAGTTTCAGGTGTAATAGGATTCAACAATTTTACACATTACTCTGTGCTTGTCAAGATAAGTACGCTCTTTTTTTTTAGGTTTTTATTTAAATTCCAGTTAGTTAACAGTGTACTGTCAGTTTCAGTTATGCAATATAGTGAATCAACACTTAGATACAGGGGCGCCTGGGTACTCAGTTGGTTAAGCATCACTTGGGCTCAGGTCATGATCTCACTGTTCATGAGTTTGAGCCCTGCGACGGGCTCTGTGCTGACAGCTCAGAGCCTGGAGCCTGCTTCCAATTCTGTGTCTCCCTCTCTCTCTATTCCTCCCCTGCTCAAGCTCTGTCTCGGTCTCGGTCTCTCTCTCTCTCAAAAATAAATAAACATTAAAAATTAAAAAAACAAAAGCAAAGCGCTTACATACAACCCAGTGCTCACCCTGACAAGTGCGCTCCTTAGCCCCCATCCCCCACCCCTTTCCCCTCCTGCAACCATCAGCGCGTTCTCTATAGTGAAGAGTCTGTTTCTTGATTTGCCTCGCTCTTTTATTTTCTCTTTGCTCCTTTGTTTTGTTTCTTAAATTACACGAGTGAAATCATATTGCACGTGTCTTTCTCTGACTTATTTTGCTTACCAGAAAACTCTGGCTCCATCCATGTTTTTGCAAATGGCAAGATTTCTTAGTTTCCCCCCATGGGTGGACAATATTCCATTGAATATGTATACCATGGACGTAGAGTTAGGGCCAGAGTGGAAGTGAGGGTTAGAGTAGAGCCAGGGTAAGGGCATGTGCCTGGTGTCCTGCAGGTCAGAGACCTCTCCAGACAATAAAACCCCAGACTTCTGCCTGGGTGTGCATAGACATGGCAGCCATCCACGGGTCAGGAGGGGCTTGGGGCTCTAAATATTCTTTAAATAGATATTCACTGGGTCTTCTGTTTTTATCTCTATCTTCATACCCATTTTCAGAAATACTACCAACTCTTTAAGTTTTTGTTTAAATTCCAGGCAGTTAACGTACTATGTGACAGTGGCTTAAAGTGTACAGTGTAGTGACTCCGCAGTTCCCTCCGATATCCCAGTGCTCAGCCCAGCAAGTGTGTCCTTCGTCCCCCTCATCGTTTTCACCCACCACTTCCCCTCTGGTAGCCATCGTCTTGTTTTCTATAGTTAAAGAGTCTCTTTTTTGGTTTGCCTCTCTATTTCTTTTTATTCCCCCCTCGCTTATTTATTTTGTGACTTAAATTACATGTACAAATCCAAACTACAAAGAGTTATCACCTCACACCAGTCAGAAGAGCTAAAATCAACAACACAAGAAATAACAGGTGTTGGCTCTGTAGGGCTCAGAATGGCATATATCTGTAAGATATATATCTATGAGATATATCATATATGTGGTAAGATATACCTTCCTAATTTTTTCCTTAATCTATCTTAGATTGAGGGAAGTGAATCTAGTGCCCCATTATTAGTGTGTTTCTATATATTTCTCCTTGCTTCTCCTGGTTTGAGAGTTTGTGTATTACTGGGTGCAGATGTCCATCAGTATTACATCCTTATTTAATTTTATGTTCCACAGTTGAAATTTATTTAATAAGTTCATTCTTTATCATGTTTTTTGTTCTTCTCCTCTGTCTTTAATATAGAATTAGAATAAAAAATGGGTTTGGACTCCTGCCTGGTCCTTGGGTTTTTGCATTTTGCAGTTTCTTTTCCCATAGTTATCATTCCTGCCAAATGCAAATTTTTTCCCCTAAATCCTCTAATTCTTTTTTTAAAAAAATTTTAGCATTTATTTGAGAGATAAAGAAAGACAGAGGGTGAGTGGAAAAGGGGGAGAGAGAGAATGACAGAGACACAGAATCTGAAGCAGGCTCCAGGCTCTGAGCTGTCAGCACAGAGCCCGATGTGGGGCTTGAACTCATGAACTGTGAGATCATGACCTGAGCCGAAGTCAGATGCTTAATTGATGGAGTCATGCAGGCATCCCCTAAATCCTTTAATTATTAGCAGAATTGATGAAGATTTGGACCATAGACCCTTCTAGTTAGGAAATTGTTATTCCAGTTATACGTAGCTTTTTCATCAGTACACATTTTGGAAGTAAACGTGCTTTGGAAAGCATATTTAAAACCCTACCTACAATATTCTAACAGGTGATCCTGTTCTCTGCAGAGCCCAGAATGCGCAGCCACTCCTGTCTCCCCTTCATGGAGCTCTGTGTCCGCACGGCCCTGGGCTGAGTGCAGGATTGCCTACAATTTGCCGCTGTGTGTTCTAGGACTCACATCTGGGCGGCCATGCCTGGGGTTCTTCTGGAATCAAACATTCCAGCAGGTCTGGCCGGTAGTTGCAGAGCACTCCAAACATGACGAAAATCCAGCACAGAGCGGGAGGCGGAGGGGGACGAGCGTGAGAACTAAGGCCAGAGGAGGCCAGGTGGCCCCCCTGCACAGGAAGTGGGGATGGCTGTGGCTCCCTTCCACGGCTGGTATGGAAGCCACGACTGGGGGAAGACAGGGTCTCTCTCTGTCAGGTGATAGGTTACGGCTGAGTGCGATCCTAATCGTAGTTTAACGCTGTCCTCACAGATATAAATACAAAATCTCAGACAAAGTACTCACCTCTCTGGTCACTTCCTGACTGTGGAATGGGGAAGATTTTTGATGATCCATCTCTTCTTATTAATCCCACAGGGTTTTATAGTGGAAAATAAATGAGACTTATTTATGCTTGCAAATCAAATTGCCATAAAAGGTTATTTCAATAGACAGAGGCAAAATCATACTTAAATAATTTAGTAAAAATGGGAGCTAAGAGCATGCTTAATGGAACATGATGAGATTTAATTTTCTTACTATTTCCATCATTAAAGCTCCATTATCTTCTCCGAGACTTCATTTAGGTTTCCAGCCACATGGCAACTCTGAGGCATTCTTGGGGAGCACAAGGAAGCTGTGAGTTCCATTAAGAAACAAAAACAGCTAATAATACTCTGTTCTTTCATTTTTGCTATTTGATATCAGCGTTTCACATCCAGAGTCTCTTGTATTCTCTTCCTCACCTGATCTCTTCAAAGTCATAAGTATCGTTGTCTAAGAGATTTAATGCAAAAGAAGCTTGATTCTGGAGTTGACAACAAAACTGAGACTTGCTGATGAATGTCCCTCAAGTGTAAAGGTTCTGAATATTTTTAAGAAACGCTCTGGTTTTCCTTTGGCTTCAAGTATATCCCGTCCGTCATCCAGAACCAGCAGATGCCCCTACAAGGGGGAAATAATTTGAGCCTCAGGCACATCCGCAGCTAAACCCTAGTTGTAGACAGTAACAGAATCAGTAACAGTGTTAGCTCTTTACGATGGCCGAGCTTCACAGGTCAGGGGAGGTACGAATCCATACATCTGAGAAATCTCTGGGAAGAATCGTGCCGTCTGTTTGATGTTACCAAGCAGAGGGTGCTGGCCTTTCCAGCCAGAGGCACTCTGTTACTTCAGGTTCGGTGTGAGGCTCGCGCCGCAGGGCTGAGTGTAAGCAGAGAGGAAGGGGCTCAGGTGAGGTGATGGAGACGGGTCCCAGGTGCGGTGAGGAGCTGAGAGAAGCCGCAGGCAGTGGGCCCCGTGAGCCACCCATGAGGATGACGTAGGGCCATGCCAGCCCACCTTCCGCAGAGGCCCTGTGACTGACTTCTAGCTGTGACAGACAGCCACAGTGTTTTCCAAGTTTTTATTTTAAGTGGAGTATATCTAGTTTGTCTTTAACTCTACTGAATCCAAAAGAAATTACTAACCTCGTCACTTACTATTAGCCGAGATTTAGTATGGATTCCACGAGTCTAATCCAAGTGTTCACAGTAATCAGCCTCATGTGCCTTTGTAAGAGCCCCTTTTTCTTAACCTCAATTCCCAAGCCCCTTGGTGTGTGCCCTTCCTCAGGTTCTGGACCTTTTCAAGCCTGCTGGTTCTTCCTGCCGAGCTCCATTCCCATCTCCTGCCTAAAATCTTTTCTGGTCTTGTCAGCTCAGCAGGGTCTGACTCCCTGGTGTGTGTAAGCGTGACTTGACTTGATTGGCACTACGTACTCCCATCAGCCCCGTCTGTCTCCCTGTGCGCCCACCAGATGGGAAGCCCCTCGAGAGCGGGGGTCTGGTGCGGGGCTGGAGCGTGTCATCAGGGTGCAGGGCAGCTGGCATGGGATGGTGTTCACTACAGATTGTTGGACGAATGACATTCAAATGAGTGCAGAGGAAGTGATTTGTCACCTTCAAAATCGTATACATGGTTTTCTGTAATGCAAAATGATATCAACTGGGCAGACTACCCAAAAATAATGAACAGTCAACAGATTGCTGACATATTTGTAGAGATTTTCAGATGTTTGTGTATATATGTGTTTGTGTGTATTTTACAATTTATATGAATTCACATTAAAACCTTTTTTTAAATGTTTTTTTTTTTTTATTTATTTTTGGAAGACAGAGAGAGACAGCACAAGCAGGGGAGGGTCAGAGAGAGAGGGAGACACAGAATCTGAAGACAGGCTCCAGGCTCTGAGCTAGCTGTCAGCACAGAGTCTGATGCAGGTCTTGAACCCATGAACTGCGAGATCATGACCTGAGCCGATGTCGGATGCTTAACCGACTGAGCCACCCAGGTGCCCCAAAACCTTTTTCTTTTTTTAAATGTGGGAGCTTACATTCATTCTGTCATAGTCCAGTTTTCTGTATTGTAAAAGCCTGTAATTTTTAAAAAATAATTTATTGTCAAATTGGTTTCCATATAACACCTAGTGCTCTTCCCCATAAGTGCCCTCCTCCATCACCACCACCTCTTTCCCCCCTCCCTCTCCCCCTTCAACCCTCGGTTCGTTTTCAGTATTCAATAGTCTCTCAGGTTTTGTGTCCCTCTCTCTCCCCAACTCTCTTTCCCCCTTCCCCTCCCCATGATCCTCCATTAGGTTTCTCGTGTTAGACCTATGAGTGCAAACATATGTCCTTCTCTGCCTGACTTATTTCGCTTAGCATGACACCCTCGAGGTCCATCCACTTTCCTACAAATGGCCAGATTTCATTCTTTCTCATTGCAGTGTAGTACTCCATCGTGTATATATACCACATCTTCTTGATCCACTCATCAGGTGATGGGCATTTAGGCTCTTTCCATGACTGGGCTATTGTAGAAGGTGCCGCTATGAACATTGGGGTACATGTGCTCCTATGCATCAGCACTTCTGTATCCCCTGGGTAAATTGCTAGCAGTGCTATTGCTGGGTCATAGGGGAGTTCTGTGGATAGTTTTTTGAGGAACCTCCACACTGTTTTCCAGAGCGGCCACACCAGTTTACATTCCCACCAACAGTGTAGGAGGGTGCCCGTCTCTCCACACCCTCGCCAGCATCTATAGTCTCTTGATTTGTTCATTTTAGCGACTCTGACCAGTGTGAGGTGGTATCTCAGTGTGGTTTTGATTTGTATTTCCCTGATGATGAGTGACACTGAGCATCGTTTCATGTGCCTGTAGGCCATCTGGATGTCCTCTTTAGAGAAGTGTCTGTTCATTTCTTCACTGGATTGTTCGTTTTTTGGGTGTGGAGTTTAGTGAGTTCCTTGAAGATTTTAGATACTAGCCCTTTATCTGATATGTCATTTGCAACTATCTTTTCCCATTCTGTTGGTTGCCTATTAGTTTTCTTGATTGTTTCCTTTTCAGTGCAGAAGCTTTTTATCTTGATGAGGTCCCAAGAGTTCATTTTAGCTTTCATTTCCCTTGCCTTTGGGGATGTGTCAGGTAGGAAATTGCTGCGGTTGAGGTCAAGGAGGTGTTTCCTACTTTCTCCTCGAGGGTTTTGATGGTTTCCTGTTTCACATTCAGGTCCTTCAGCCATTTTGAGTTTATTTTTGTGTATGGTGTGAGCAAGTGGTCTAGTTTCATTCTTCTGCATGTTGCTGTCCAGTTCTCCCAGCACCACCTGCTAAAGAGGCTGTCTTTTTTCCATCGGATACTCTTTCCTGCTTTGTCAAAAATTAATTGGCCGTACATTTGTGGGCCCAGTTCTGGGTTCTCTATTTGATTCCGTTGGTCCATGTGTCTGTTTTTGTGCCAATACCACACTGTCTTGATGATGACAGCTTTGTAGTAGAGGCTAAAGTCTGGGATTGTGATGCCTTCTCTTTTGGTTTTCTTCTTAAATATGATTTTGGCTATTTAGGTTTTTTTGTGGTTCCATACGAAATTGAGGATAGCTTGTTCTAGCTTTGAGAAGAACGCTGGTGCCTGTAATTAAAAGTATTGTAATGGTACCTTTTCTTCCCCCTCTTCCAATATTTATGCGATGAAGTTGGATTTCATGGTCACTCAGGCAGCTTCTGGTATTGAGGATTCTTCGAGGGGGCTGAGGAAAGCAGGACTTGAAGGACATTGTTTTAGCCAACAACCTATTGATTAGATGCACATTGGGAAGGCATGTGAGGGATACCTGTCTTGTGCTAATTTACCTTTGAGTGATCTTTGCTATAGTCCACAAGTAAATATTTGAGACTGTGCAGAACTGTTCTGTTTGACTACAGGAAAGCCTAGAAATTTGATACCTGATACAATTTGATGTTATTTACCTCTTTCAAATAAACATTTGAGCAGTGTCACACAAAGACAAAACTGCAAGCTACAAAATAAACTGGGCACTTGTATTTGGAGTCTTAGAAATTGCAATCCGGGAGACACAGCTTTGACCGAACTAGAAAACGTGCTCCAGGGAGACAAGACAAAGGAAGTTGGAGGTTTTAAAAAGGAAAGAGAGGATTTCCATAAGTTGTAGTGAAGGAAAGGGGACTGGAGCTGGTTTATCTACAGTTACATTAATGTGTATGTGATTGGTTGTAGAGCTGACTTACACAGAGAATCCACTTACGTCCATTATCACATAAGGAGACACCTTGGCTTTTAGCTGAGTTCAACCAAAAAAAGAAATCTGAGAGTTTGAGAAAGGAGATGTGCACGAGCCACACTTCCTCAGTGTCTCCTGGCTCCATTTTAAATAACTCTCTTAGCAGTGCTTATTCCATTTCATTCCCTCTGTTGCAGGAAGACACAGCCTTGGGTTTAGCATGAAGGGGCGTTGGAGCAGAAGGGGACCTTAGAGGTTGTGACCTCCAGCAGGTCACAAGGTTGCCCACCCGTGCATGTCCGGGGCAGGGCTTTCCCTTCTTACTTCAGCAGAGCTCCCAGCGCTGGCCCTGGGTACGGCACTGACGTGAAATGGCGGGCTGGGTGCTCTGTCCCCCTGGACAAGAGGGGAAGGGCTCCCTGTCCACTGTACGGATCGAAAGGACGTTTCTAGTTGTCTGAGATCTTGCCTCTGCTCCCGCCCTTGATGGATCTGGTGACAGTGACCTGTATGCTGTAGCTCTGAGTCCTTGCTGGTGGAGCAGAGCCTGCATTCTGGGGAACTTCAGAGCACGCTGACATGAAATGTTTCAGAATTGAAGTTCTGCTAATTATTTCTCCTGCTTTTGGTTCACCACTCTCTCGGGAGCTTCCTGGGTGAAATCTGCAACTGGCCCGGTACTGGAAGGGCAGGGAGAGCAGGAGGGAGGCCAGCCACCCCCGGGTCGTAGGCGGCGGAGTTTACAAGCAGAGGGAGCTGACGTAGGAGGCTTGTCCTGGGCGGGTCTCTGCACCCACCTGCCAGACCCTAGGCGTTTCTAGAGAGGCCCTAACTGGGTGCAGTCACGTAGGGCAGGCCGGTGTCCTCAGCACATCGCCATCCCAGGGCTGCGTCCTCGGTGCAGCCTCTGGGAGTGGGATTAGGCAAGTGGAACTCACATTCCAAGGACAGGGCAGGGATGAGGAGCCTTCAATACTGGGGTCAGCTGGGGCGCCTGGGTGACTCAGTCAGTTGAGCGTCCGGCTTCAGCTCAGGTCATGATCTCACGGTTCATGGGTTGGAGCCCCGCATCGGGCTCTGTGCTGACAGCTAGCTCAGAGCCTGGAGCCTGCTTCGATTCTGTTTCTCCCTCTCTCTCTCTGACCCTTCCCTGCTTCTCTCTGTCTCTCAAAAAAAAAAAAAAAAAAAAGAACATTAAAATAAATACTGGGGTCACCTGGCAGTCATGTCTTTATGATGACTTTACCCAACAGCTTCCGATACAGGGTTTTTGTTGTGGTGGTGGTGGTGGTGGTGGTGGTGGTGGTTTTGGTATGTGTAATCCTGGGTGTTTGGTTGAGTTGTTTAACGTGTTACTTGTGCCCTGAGGGCTGAGATTCTCAGGTTGGTGACAGAGGATCTGCAGCCTCCCGTGAGCAGTGAGCGGTGTAGGCAAGTCGCAGAAGCTCAGGGACATCTCCTAACGATCAGCACCCCTTCTCTGCACACCCCCCCACAGACACACCAGCACTCACCTGTGCCCATCATTGTCATGCAAGCCAGCACAAGGGGCACCCATGTCACTCAGTCTGTCCGAGGGGACCGCACATATTTTCGTTTGCAGCTCATCAAAATTCACACGGAGAAGGGGCTGTGACACCATTATTCTGTATACTCACAGGGGGTGGCCCTGTGAGAGTGTGGTAGCAAGAAAACTATCCCAGCACGTGCGTGGCATGAATTGAGGAAGCGCTTGGAGTGCTGGGCATTTGGGAGAATCCGGTTGTCCTCTGCTCCCTGTCGAGAATGGAATGTGTCACCTGCGGGCTGACCCCAGGAAGTGCTCATGGCAGGGACCCGAGCTGGTGTCTCTGTACAGCTCCCAGTGAAAAGCTGCCAGCATTTACTTGGAGGTGCCCAGCGGCTGGCTGGACGTGTGCTATGTCCGCTGACTGACTTTCTGTTCCTGATTCCGGGACCAGCTGCTTCGTGATGCGGAGACTTTGGCTTTAGCGCCTGGAGACGTGGGGTTGCACCTGAGCTGGTCTTTTCTGGGCTCACTTTTCCTTCCTGAGGAATTCCACTAGTCCCCCCTTTCCTCCTTCCCATCCTCTCCAGTCGCTCTCCCTTCTAACCTTTGTCCCTCTCTTCATTCTTAGCACTCATTCTGATTTCTGCTTTTCTCTCTGACCTGCATGAAGAAGACTTAATGACACCATCTTGATATGTAATTTCTTAGAGCTGAAGCTCATTTATTGAGGTACAAGAAGTAAAAATATGAAAACCCTGAACCCTTCCCTTTCCTCTCCCCGCTACGTTTTCATCCTAAGCTCAAGGGACTTCCAGGGACTGTCGGGACAGTTGCTTTGATCCAGAGGCAGCGGGTGTGAGCAGCTGGGCACTAAATCCGTGAGGCCTGCTTGTCCAGTACGCAGCCAGGACCCCCATGGGATTTGTCCCGGAATAGACTTGAAGAGGGGATCAGGTTACAGCTGACATCTCAGGGTCCTTAGGAGATGCTCAGTCTGGCCTGACCTAAGAAATTAATTTAAGCTCTCCGTAGATCGTAGTCCCTTTCTAGATTTCAAAACTGAGACGAGCTGATATATGGCCATATTCTTTCATAGTCCAGTTGGTCAATCTCCTGACTCCTCTGGAAACTCCTTATTCTTTTTGTATTTCCAGGATATGCTCTGGTCTCTGCTCAGCATCTGTGAGTTTCTTGATCCCTTGTCTCAACCCTTTTCCCACCACAAGACCGCTTGACCCCACCCATGGTTTTCCAGCAGGATCTACATTGACACTTCTATGCTTGTACTTCGTTTATGCATGTACTGGAGAATCTTCAAGTTCCAGTTAATATTTTGGGTCTTTGCTGGCATTTTCTATTATCTAATAATAGATGGAAAATGGCTCAGATGATTTATCCCATCACAACCAATTTATTCTCCAAGATAGTGTAGTTTCTATCATCGTGTGGCCAAAAATGAGCATATTGAACGTTCCAAAGTGATTATACAAATAACTGTTACTATCTAAGTAGAGTCAGAGAAGAGGAAAGCTGATTGCCCTCCGTTACGGAGAGTGAGAACAGAAGTGTGATCATGCCTAACACGCCAAGTGCACCAGATTCTAGGGTGAGTGACAGACCCGCGCTGCGTCGTGCTGCTGGTTGGTAAATACCCAGTGTGTGTGTTTGCCGTTCTCGCGACGTCTGATTGGTTACTTGCTCAGAATAACTTATTGGAAAACGGTGCTCCTCATTTAAAATTTCGACTCAGACTGTGAGATGGCTAGGCTCTCACTGCCACTTGAGAGGCAGCCCTGTGCAACCAAAGCTGGTGGAAACATCCAGTGGGATCCAGATGGTATGTGTTTGAGGGGTGGGGGTCAGTAGGCATCATGTCCTCAGGAATAGCCCACCTCCCACTTGCTGGCCTAGTGGGGAGAGGTGTAAGGTCCAGGGAGCGGGCCTTTGGCATTACTCCAGTGTTTGCAGAACAACAACAAACAAACAAACAAAGTCTGTAAAGTTGCCTACTTGACTCTGCGTGCCCTGCCTTGATTTTTAGAACTGAGGACAAAGCAAGGTCGGGGGGAAGGAACATGCCCTCTCCTGCTCCTTATATTCTCTTCTGGGGCCTCAGTTGCATTATCTTTAAAATGAAAAGGTTGAAGTAGAAAGTTCTCTGAAGTTTTCAAAGTCTGGGAGTTTGATTCTCGCTTCGCTCCAGGTTTGCCCGCTGGTTTGGGGCGCGCCAAGGAGCCCTTTCTTCCCTTAGCCCATTTCCTTTCTGCCAACCTCTCTCTCTCCCTCCCTCTCTCTCTCTCTCTCCCTCTCTCTCTCTCTCTCTCTCCCTCTCTCCCTCTCTCTCTCTCTCTCTCTCTCTCTCTCTCTCTCTCTCTCTCTCTCTCTCTCTCTCTGCACTCTGAAACCCTAGGTTCCCATAAACTCGTCAGCTCCCAGCACAGGCTTCTCCGGCAGACGTGGCTAGTGCCCTTTGAGACGGGAGCCACAAGTGCCACACTTGGCCAGCTCCCAGCGGGGACACTTTGCGAACACCCACAGTAAAAGACAGCCGTAATTTTTTGTTCTTAATTTTTTAAGACAGCCATCACTGAAAACTGTCTTGTGATAATTGAACATATCGATCTTTCCAGTCACCAAATGCAATATTTTTTTTTTCTTTAAAATGGGACACTTCTTTATGTGTGTGAGCAACCACTTTTAACGGAGAGCCCCATTAAAACCGTGTCCACATCTTTCGGGAATTTGGGGGGTGTGTTTTCCACGCTGCTGCATGTGCTTCATGAGTCCTTGACAACTATTTCACACGTGGGAGATTTGATGTATCTTATTTAAAGTCTGAATTTGTCATTTCTTGCAGATATTCAAAAGCAAGTATGTACCTATTAAACGTTTTGAGGAAGGTTATTTTTATTGCTCAATAAGTATTTATCAGTTATTTCACTGAAGGCCGTTTCTGGTCAGCGGCAAGTCCATTCCTTGAAGGAGAAGCCCACGAGCCGTCTGTGCCTTCCCCGGCTGTATTCACCCACGTAACTTCAAGCAGGTTTGGGTTTTTGTTAATTTGCCAGAGGCTTCTGCATACCAGGCGCTGCACCTGGCACTGGAGGCTTGGATAAAAGTCCTAGTCCTGCCCTCGAAGGGCTTGAGGTCAGGGGAGGAACGGAGGGCCCCCGTGACGGCAGGCCGTACGTGCCCTGCTGCGGTCAGGCACGGGGAGGTGACCACAGGGCTGTCCCAACAAGAAGGACCTCCTTCCCCACAGCCCCTGCGGCTGCAAATGACACCCGGCCTGAATTTTGAAGCGTGGACATTAGTTTGTCAAGGCTTTATTTTTGGTAACATTTTATTATCATTATTTATTATTTTGGACAGCAGCAGGGATGTACCAGGAAGGCAGAAGGAGTTGTGTGTCTGGACACACACTTGTATTCGGTCATTTGTCCTCCTTACTTCGGGCCTGTGTTCTGTTCACGTAGGGCATTGCAGGTGAGACCGGCCTGTCCGTCGGCCCCCCCAGGCAGCCACGTGGAAGGGGTGCAGCCCGTCTCCGGGGGCACCGGTCCCAGCTGCTCCCCTCTGTTGCCATTGCCAGGGCTCTCCTGCCTGGGTAGCATTGTTCCCATCCCCAGGAGGATGGAAGCTTGCTGCTAGAAGCTTAAATAATGTGAAAGGGCAGGAGGGCTGAGCAAGCCGAGTGCCACAGTTGGCCTGCCAGAAGGGCGTCCACAGCACTCTGCGGTTGGCGTTGAGCAAGGCCTAGATTTCTCCAGCTGAGCTCAGCATACTGATCGGCAAAGGGTACCATCTGGTCCACAGCCGCCTTTCCGTGCCAGCTGGAATGGATTGCTAATAAGAACTTGTATTTGCTGCTGCTTGAGGGCCTCTACAGTACCTGTCAGTCAAATTCAAAAATTTAACTTCTTTTCTCGCATGTCTTGAATCAGGAAGCGGATGACCCAGATAAAAGAAGGGACTTGATTCTGTACCTCCAGGCTTTTAGGATGAGAGCACGCTACGTCTTTGGCTACAGATGGGAGAGGGTGCCTCCTCAGAGCCCGCTAAGCCCCCAGCAGCCCTGCCCACAGGGCCCAGGAGGTGTTTGGCTGTTTTGCAGCTGGCAGAGCAAATGGCCGGTGGTAGTCACCCCACCCCAACTCCATCATACCTCAGATGTTCCCACTTTGCATGTCCGAATCCTTGCCTTGCTTCACAGGAGATCCTGTCTGTATTTATGAAGTAGATGAGTGAAATTCATTTTATTTAGAGGAGGGGGGCGGAAAGAGGGAGGGAGACCGAGAATCCCAAGCAGCACAGAGCCCAGTGTGGGGCTTGAACCCATGAACCATAAGATCATGACCTGAGCAGAGATCAAGAGTTGGAATGCTTAACCAACTGAGCCACCCAGGTGCCCTGTGAAATTAATTTTAAATATGTGCCCCTTCAGCCTGTTCCCTTCCCTGCCCCTTACCCCCAGGAGTCAGAGTTTGGCTCAGTAAATCATGAGAATATTTCCAAATGCGTAACGTGATGCTGCTCTGGGATTGAAGCACGGGGACCACAGTGCCCTTGCTTCTGCCACCTCTGGTTCCTGTGGCCTTCCCTCTATCAGGCCTTTGAAAGTCCCGGCGCTCTGGACAATCTGAGTGGTGGGACCCAATGGCCCTTCACTTTGGGCCTACGGTGGACTCTTGTGTGCTCCCTGGGCCCGTGGGCTCCACTTTTAAGCCTGAGGAATGGGGATGAGTCTTACCATTTGAGAAACAGGAGCCTGGTCAACAGTGGAGGAGAGGAGGCGAGAAGTAGAGACCCTCCCCCACCAGGGGCTCATGGCTGATCTGTGGCAGAGGAGAGCTTCTAGAAGGGCCCCGGGGAGAATCAAAGGGGACTTGATTGCTGATTGCATGTGGGAGGCGGGAGAGAAGCAGTAGCCCTGGGGGATTCCGGGATCCTTGGCTGCTTGTTGGACAGACAGAAGGAGGGTGTATGAGAAGAAAGGACAGGATGAGCTCAGTTAGAGCCCATGGAGTTTGAGCTGTGCGAGGCGCAGCCTTGTGAAAAATCAGGAATCTGAAAAAGGGTCCCCTTCCCCTCACATAGTTATCGCCTCGGGATGCTCTGAAGAGTCTCCCGGGAGCCCCAGATGTCCGGGATCCCAGCCGCATGGGAGAAGGTGTAAACGGGAAAGTGAGCGGACGCCCCACTGGGTCCTAGAGCTGGGGCACGGCAGACTAGCACCTGCAGGGCGGTGTCCCCAGAAATACGGTCTCACTGTGTGTTGAATAGGATGTTCCCTGTGTTTATGTCCAAGAGATCAGAGATTCCACGCTCACAACACTTGGGCTGTGCTTCTGCTTCGCAGCCCCGCCTTGCGTCTAAGCTCTGAAGGGACTGGTGGGTGCCTTGCAGTTCGCTGTCTCTTGAGACCTGACCCCACACCAAGGGCAGCAGAGAGCCTCCGCAGTTCACTGCTACTCTTGATTGATAAAGGCATTTCCTGCCTTGACTATTCAGACTTGACCCTGCCAGACTTTTGAATCTGGATCTCTGAAGTCTTTCAGTGCGGTTTACGTCCTCAGATATTAGAATGAAGGCGAATACCTTGTTTACAGCCAAACCGCTGTGGGAAGGCTGATCATTTTTCAGTAGTGTTTCCTTGCCGTGCCCTTGGTATTTCAGAGCTGTTCTCTTTAAGCGCGGAAGCAATTAGTTTCAAGAAGGCTGATTCTTCAGGGTCCAGTGCTCCCCTGCCTTTCATTTGCTGAAGCTGTACATTTTAATGAAGTTGTTTCATCTATGTTGCCAAACACCAGAATTTTGCTGTTTCAATTCTAATTATCTCTACTGGCAAAGGCTACGTTTTATTAGAACTCTCAAGTGCTCTGTTTATTAAATGCCCATGCACTATGCCATTCGACACACAAATTAGGTCAGCTGTGCTTATGATGGGTTATGGATAAAGGAGTTAAATATTTTTGTCATAGTTGTAAAATGCAGTAGGGTCGCCTTCTGTGGCTTCGTGGGCCATCAGGGCTGCCTTCCTGACCCAGCAGCCGAGGTGAATGCTGTGTCTGAGCGGTGGGGCTGTGGATGGGGGCTCGAGTATGTACTTTCAGACTTTGGGGTAAGATGCTTATCCTTTCCTTTTCCTTAGTTGTGACCAGCACCTCCATCTTGCTTCCTGGCTTGTGTGTCTTACAGCAGCGTGATGCGCACTGAGGGCTTTTCTGAGGTCAGGAGGTGCCAGCGATGGTGACGTAGGGAGGGCAGCACTACAGTAGCACCCCAATTCACGATTTCTCTGCTTCCTTCCACCTCCTAGCCCGGGCCCTTTAAGTTCCTCCCACCTCCCGTGGCTCCTCAGCTGGTATGGTTAGCCTGGGCTGCGCTGACAGGCCGGGGGGCTCCGTTCCCGTGGTCCCCAGGTGCTGCTGCGTGGCGATCGGGCGCGTGGCTTCTGCCGTCACACTGACCCAATCCCAGCTCTGCCGCCAGAGAGCCGGCCGATGCTTGCAAGTTACACCTCACCTTGCAAACGTCCATGTCCGTATCTGTACTGAGGGGAGAACCGGAACGCTTCAGTGTTTGTGCGGGGATTTAAATGAGATGACGATACAGGCTACATGCTTGGGCTGCAGGCCACGGCACGTAGGGCCATATCAGCACACTGTCCCCAATGTCTGGTCCCCATTCAGGCCCATGGGGTGTCTGCCACTCTGGGCCAAGATGAGCACAGAGGCCACCGGTGCCTGGGCCCCCAACCCTGTGCCAGAGGCCATCTTGCAAGTCGTCACCTGCTTCTGTCTCTCCTTACGGGGCTTTCCCTGCGCGTGTTGAGGTGCCAGTGGTGTAGACTCCTTGCTTTATTCATGAGCCACGGGAATTAAAAAATTTTATAAAAAGACATCAGGACTTGACCTAGCCTTCTGTTACAATCTTTTCGCTCTGGGACTCAGGCATAGCTGGCTGGGGGAAGGGCTAGCCTCGAGGAGCGTCTGATGGGGACCTGGCCCTTCCCTCCAGCTCTGGCCTGTGGTCTTTGAGCCAAACTTGAGTTGCCCTTTTCTCTTTATGTCAGGCTTGCGGAGTACCCAAGAGTAGCCCTGGCCACAGACACACTCTCCTGTTTGCTCCCGTCTTAGAAACCCTCTACTCCGGCTTCAAGAAGAGACTGTGATGGCTTTCAACACGCAGTTTATCCCCTGTAGGCTAATGTGGTTGTGAACAGCAAAAACAAATCTTATTAAAGCTGCTAAGAGAAATGAAGTAACACAGCTTGATAGAAGTTAATGGAAGTGTGTTTAATTCATATTTACACCTTCGCAACTGCTCTTCGCATGTATTTAATTCATTCCGGGGGAAATGATAATCTAGGCCACAGCAGCAGCTGTTTTAGTTCCCCTGGAGAAGCTCAGCACCATCTTGAGCAGGGACAGTGATTCTGTTCCCTGCTCTTCCTCCCCAGTGTGTATGCAGGAAGGAGGCATATACGCCTGCAAGAGAGAAGAGTAACTGTAGAATTCTCTACTCTTTACGTAGCCCTCGCTTTAGAGTAAACCAAGGTCACAGTGTATGAACTGTTTGAAAACCAACAAGAAAGAAAATTAAAAACAACAATGTTTTGGGGTACCTGGGTGGCTCAGTCGGTCAAGCATCCGACCTCAGCTCAGGTCATTGTCTCACAGTTTGTGAGTTCAAGCCCCACATCAGGCTCTGTGCTGACAGCTCGGAACCTGGAGTCTGCTTTGGATTCTGTGTCTCCCTCTCTGTCTTTCTCAAAAATAAGCAAATATTTCAAAATTCTTTTTAATTAAAAAACGTTTTTAATAATGGCTAATAAAGGAACCATTTCTCCCATTCTGGTTATAGGATTATGGGTTTCTTTTTTATTTCCTGCACCAAATATTTGGTCCTGAGGACCCCCAGTAGTAAGGTTGGTGGGGGCTTCTTTTTAATTTTTTTTAAATATTTATTTATTTTTGAGAGAGAGAGACAGAGAGAGCAAGCGAGCACATGAGCAGGGGAGGGGCACAGAGAGACAGAGACACAGAATCTGAAGCAGGCTCCAGGCTTTGAGCTGTCAGTAAAGAGCCCCATGCAGGGCTTGAACTCAGAAACTGCAAGATCTTGCCTGAGACAAAGTCGGACGCTTAACTAGACTGAGCCACCCAGGCGCCCCGGTTGGTGAGGGCTTCTAATAATCAGAGTACACCTGGGTTAATGCCCCTCTGCAGACTGGGTAGTACACCTGGCAAAGGCCTTCATTCCGCAGGGAGTCTGGAAACTCCAGGGAGGAGCCTGAGAACCTGGTTGGCCAGGGTACCGTGGTGGGTTCTTGGTGTTCAGGGGCAATGGAGGTTTGGATGGTTGTTTTTTGTACTAATGGAAATGCCTGTATCAGCAAGTGGGCCTTCACCCCATGGATACAAAGGAAAACTGAAGTATTGGCTTCACAAGGAGGCAAAAATATTACCAAGAGCATCATAGAAAAGATATATTTAATCATAAAAAAAACAATGGATTTATCTCCAGTGAAATGGACCTGTATTTGCTGACAGGTTGGTCTTTGAATAAGTAGTGGAATGTGTTATTTTACTGAATGGAACCACAAAAAACATGCAAAAAGATTTATTAGCTTCTCTTTTCTTGACTAGGATAGGTTTCCTATGTATCATTAGGTACTTTATCATGAATAACATGTCATGTCATCTTGTGCTTATTAATCACCCTTTCCTTCCAACCAACTGTACGAATAATTAGGTGACGTTGGTGGCAGACCGTCGCTTCCATATTAATCTTCTTGAGCCCGTGTCAGTGGAACATTCATACGTTAACATCTACTCTTCAGTATGTGTTTCTAAAGAAAGTTAGAGATGTGGGGGCATCAGTATTTGGAAAGCAAACCCCTGGTCTCACATCAAGAAAGACCTAGATGGTGAGACTTGAGACGCCAAGGGGAGGTCATCACTGGGAGACACACATCTGGTGACAGCAGCTTCAGGGCCAGATGCAGTGTTGGTGTTTTTGTAAGCTTCGGAAACCACGTGTCCATCAAGGGTCTCCCGGTCGCTCTGAGACCTGGCAGTTTTATTTTGTGACCTCAGTCACTTTCAGGTGTGGTCTCCCAAGCTCCACAGGGTTGATTTCTGGTCACTGTGACTCCTTGGTCACCCATCAAATGCGCAGACGGCTGTGTGGTTGTCGCTCAGGGTAGGAGCCCGCATGCAGCAGCACCGTGCTCTGAGTGACTCGTGACGCCTCCCAGCTGACTGAGCACGCTGATGGGGGGAGTGGCTTCACGCGGAGGGATCTGCTTCGTTACATTGCAGACGATAACCATTTAACCTCATGCGAAGAATGAAGGGACGGAGGTTCCTTGATCATTTGTCTCTCTCGTGGTGTAATTGTAATTCTGCATAGTTATGATGAAGTTTGTGATCTGTTGCAGGAACATCAGGAGAACATTCTGGGTAACACCATGCAGAGTGTGATCGCATTGCTCAACAATCTGGTTGCCTGCAAAGATTCAAATATGAAGCTACTTTATGAACAAGGTAAATGCTTCTTAGAATTCCTTTTGAGACTCTTGCTTTTTGCCTGTTTGTTATTGTCCTCCTCATACATGGCACGGAATCAACAAGTACGATTTACACCATCTATGTCTTTGCTTGATGTAAGACGGGGGGTGTGATGGATCAGGGGCACCTGGGGGGCTCAGTCCGTTAAGCATCTTACTTTGGCTCAGGGCGTGATCTCATGGTTTGTGGGTTTGAGCCCCACACTGGGCTCTGTGCTGACAGCTTAGAGCCTGCAGCCTGCTTGGGATTCTGTGTCTCCCTCTCTCTTTGCCCGTGCCTCACTCATGCTCTGTCTCTCAGTGTCTCAAAAATAAGTAAACATTAGAAAAACTAAAGTTGATGAATCAAAGTAGATATTTAACGATCTATAATAATAATCTCACCAGCAAAAATCGGAAATGTGGTTAAATTATTTCTCTAGCTCATTTGTTTTCCTTTCCAGCTCAAAGTTTCCTCTCTCCTGTAGGCACTCTTACATATGATAAACCAAGAAACACAAGTGTAAGCATAGTAGTAAGACTTCTTGCCCTCAGTCAGAGTAAGAAACATAGTCATCTTGGAAAATGAGATTGGATGAGGTGAAGGTGACTTTATTTCTTAGACCAGTCTTAGGTTTAAGGAAGAGGAAGGTACAGAGATTTCCTATATAGCCCCTTCCCTCATTTATAGCTTTCCCCTTTCTTTAATTGTCCTTTTTTTTTTTTTTTTTTTTTTTGGTCTCTGTAGTTTTGCCTTTTCCAGAATGTCATAGGTGGAATCTTCTAGTATGTAGCTTATTAAGATTGGAGACTTTCACACAATGATCTGCATTTCAGGTTCCTTCATGTCTTTTCATGACTGGTTAGCTCATTTCCTTTTAGCTCTGAAGACTACTCCATTTGTCTGGATATACCACAGTTTTTTAAATCCATTCCCTAGCTAAAGGACATCTTGGTTTCTTCCAGGCTTCATAACCAGCATCTTATCATCTGAGGTAAGTATAGGGGTGCCAGGTGGCTTCGTTGGTTAAGTGTCCGACTCTTGATTTTGGGTCAAGTCATATCTCAATATCGTGTGATTGAGCCCCGTGTCAGGCTCCATGCTGAGTGTGGAGCCTGCTTAAGATTCGCTCTTACTTTCTTTCCCGTTGCCCTTCTTCCCCACTGGCATGCTTTCTCTCTCTCTCTCTAAATAAAATAAATAAAATAAAACAAAAGAGATAAATTAAGTCTAGATATATATGCAACCTCTGGGGTGTACATTTTTATCAGGTACAACTCCTTGAATTTTGGTCCTCTTGAACTTAAAGACCCGTGAACTAAGGACACCAGTTACTGTGCTGCCACATTTCTAGACTGTAATGAGGAGACATTACAAGAAGGACTCTCCCAGGAACTCTCATTTGAAAGGGAAAATAAAGGTAGATAACAGTCGTTGATTCATGGCAATGGTGAAATCTTGGGGGACACATTTCCTCAGCTCTCATGGTTTCCAAAAGAAAAAATAACCCCTTGCTTTGAGCGTACTTCTCCCTAGGAATGCTTCTCTGTGACCCTTGCCTCTAGCTTCTGAATCCTTGTTCCTTTTCCATAAGAATGGCCCATATTTGTAGGAGAGTAAGATTCTAAGCCTGATTTTTCCCCATAGAGGTTGGACCCTACAACTATTTTTCATTCTAAAAGGAATAATCCCTGGTCTTCTTAGTCTAAACCTGTGGTACTTTTTACAATATAAGTCTAGCAAAAACTTTGTTCATTTCTTATAAATTTTTTTCCGGTTTTATTGAGAAATAATTGACGTCACTGATTAAGTTTAAGCAATATGGCGTGATGGTTTGGTTTACATATATTGTGAAATGATTACCACAAGAGGTTTACTTATATCTATCTTCTATAGATACAGTGAAAAGAAAAGAAAGAAAAAAGGCAAAGTTTTTCCCTTATAATGAGCAGTCTTAGAATTCACTCTTCACAATATTCCTGTCTATTATGCAGCAATGCTAACTGCCATCCCGTGTTGTATATTATAGCCCTGGTCCTTAGTTATTTTTACAACAGGGGGCTTGTACGTTTTGACCACCTTTTTCCTTTTCCTCTGCTTCTGGTAATCACAAGTCTGGTCTCTTTTTCTGTGAGTTTGGTGGTGGTAGTTTAGATTCCACCTGCAAGTGAGATCATGCAGTATTTGTCTTTCTCTTCCTGAATTATTTCACAAAGCATAACGCTTTCAGGGTCTAACCATGTTGTTAACCATGTCATGCATACAGACACACCATTCCTTCTTTATCCATTGATTGGTTGATGGACACCGAGGTTGTTTTCATGTCTGGATACTGTTAATAATACAGCTCTGAACATGAAGATGCAGACAGATTTTTGAGTTAGTGGTTTTGTTTCTTTTGAGTATATTCCCAGGAGTGGAATTATTGGATCATATGATAGCTCTTTGCTTTTGTTTGCTTGTTTGGTTTCTTGGTTTTGTTTGTTTTTTTTAGTGTCCTCCATACTATTTTCCATAGTATGGAAAGGTTGCACCAAGTTACATTCCTACCAACAGTGCACAGGGTCCTTTGTCTCTTCTGTGTCAGCACCTGCGACGGCCTGCCTTTTTAATGGTGGCCATTCTAACAGGCATAAGGTGATACTGCATTGTGGTTTTAATTTGCATTTTTCTGATGACTAGTGATGTTGAGCATCTTTTTATGTACCTGTTGGCCTTTTGGGTATCTTCTTTGGAGAAATGCGTATTCAGGTCCTTTACCCATTTTTTAATGGGTTACTTTTCTTGCTACTCAGTCATATGATTTTTTTTATGATTTTACTTAAATCCAAGTTAGTTAACATATGGTGTAATATTGGTTTCAGGAGTAGAATTTAGTGAGTCATCACTTACATATAGCACATATACCAACCATGTGATTTCTTTGTATGTTTTGTATATTAGCCCCTTATCAGATACATGGTTTACAATTTTGTTTCTCACTCCAGAGGTTGTTTTTTCACTGTCTTGGTGGGCTCTTTTGAGGTACAGAAGCTTTTTAGTTTGACATCATCCCTCTTGTTTATTTTTCTTTTTGTTATCCGTGCTTTAAGTATCACATCCCAGGACGCCTGGGTGGCTCAGTCGGTTAAGCGTCCAGCTTTGGCTCAGGTCATGATCTCACAGTTTGTGGGTTCGAGCCCTGCGTCGGGCTCTGTGCTGACAGCTAGCTCAGAGCCTGGAGCCTGCTTCACATTCTGTGTCTCCTTCTCTCTCTGACTCTCCCCTATTCCCACTGTCTCTCTCTGTCTCTCAAAAATAAGTAAAGAACATAAAAAAAAATTAAAAAAAATAAGTTTCACATCCCAAAAGTCATTATCAAGATGCATGTCAGGAAGTTTTACTCCTATATATTTTTTTCTAGGACATTCATGGTTTCAAGTCTTAAATATAAGTATCTAATCCATTTCGAATTAATTTTCCTGAGTGGCGTAAAATATAGGTCCAATTTCATTCTGTCTCTTCTCCACTGAGTATTCTTAGCTGCCTTGTCAAATATTATTTGACTGAATGTGCTTGGATTTATTCTGCGCTCCTGATTCGGTTCCGTTGGTCTGTCTGTCTGTTTTCATGCCAGTACGTAGTGTTTTGATGACGGTAGATTTATGTTCTAGGTTGAAAACGGACTGTGATGCCTCTTGCTTTTTTCTTCTTTCTCAGGATTTCTCTGTGTATTTGGGATCTTTTGTGGCTCCATATAAATTTTAGGAGTGTGTTTTCTACTTCTGTAAAAAATGTCATCAGCATCTTGATAGCGATGGCATTGAGTATCTAGATGGCTTTTGGCATTTTTGACATTTTAACAATATCAATTCTTCCAAACCATGGACATATCACACTTTCCCATTTCTGTCTTTCTTCTTTATTTCGTTAGTGTGTTGTATGTTTCAAAGTAGACATTTTTCAGTTACTTACTTTTGTTTATTCCTAAGATTTTTTGTGTTTGATGCAGTTGGAACTGGGTTGATTTCTTTGTTTTTCAGAAAATTCATGTTAGCATATAGAAATGCTACTGATTTTTTCTTAATTTTTCAACTTCACTGAAATACTAATTAGATCTAACCATTCTTGGTTGAGTCTTTAGAGTTTCTTTATATAAAATGATACCCTCTACAAATAGCTTTGCTTCTTTGTTTGCAGTTCCTTTTACATGCCTTTACAATGACTTTTATTTCTTTTTCATGCCTGATTGTTCTGGTGAGGACTTCGTGGACTATGTTGAAGAACAATGGCAAGAGTGGCTTTTTTCCTGATCTTAGAGGAAAAGCGTTTGTTTAGTCTTTCACAGTGGAGACTAATGTTAAACTGTAGACTTCTCATATATGGTCTTTATTATGTTAAGGTATGTTCTTTATGCCTAATTTTTAGATTTTATTGTGAATGGATGTTGAATTTTGTCAAATGCTTTTTCTATGTCTATTAAGATGATCATACTATTCTTTCCTTTCTATTAATAAATATCACATTGATTTTGTATATGTTGAAACATTCTTGAATCTCAGAGATAAATCCCACTTATTCGTGGTGAATGATCCTTTGTTGTGCTGCTGACTTATGTTTGCTAGTGTTTTGTTGGTAATTTTTGCATCTATATTCATTAGGGATATTGGCCTGCAGTTTTCTTTCTTAGTAGTGTCCTTTTGTGGTTTTCATAACAGGATAAATGCTGGCTTTATAAAAATGAGTTCAGGAATGTTCCCTGTTCTTAAATTTTTTTGGAAGCGTTTGGGAATAATTGGTATTCTTCTTTAAATGTTCGGCAAAATTCACCAGTGAAGCCATCTCATACTGGGCTTTTCTTCACTAGGAGGCTTTTGCTTACTGATTCAGTCTTCTTACTGGTAATCCAGCTGTTCAGATTTTCTGTTTTTTTTCTTGAGTCAGTCTTAGTAAGTTGTACATTTCTAAGAATTTTTCCATTTCTTATAAGTTGTCCAATTTGTTGGTGTATGGTTTTTTATAGTAGCCTTTTAGTCATCTTTTGAATTTCTGTGGTATCCATTGTAATGTCTCCTTTTTCATTTATAATTTTGTCGATTTGAGTCCTTTCTCTCTCTCTCTCTTTTTTAAAAAATCTATAATAGTTTATTGTTAAATTGGTTTCCATATAACACCCAGTGCTTCTCCCCACAAGTGCCCCCCACCATGACCATCACCCCCTTCCCTCCATCCCCCTCCCCCTTCAGTCCATGGTTCGTTTTCAGTATTCGGTAGCCTTTCATGATCTGTGCCCCTCACTCTCCCCTGCTCTCTTTACCCCTTCCTCTCCCATGGTCCCCTGCCAGTTCTCTCCTGTTAGACCTATGAGTGCAAACATATGGTATCTGTCCTTCTCTGCCTGACTTATTTCGCTTAGCATGACACCCTCAAGGTCCATCCACTTTGCTACAAATGGCCAGATTTCATTCTTCCTCATTGCCATGTAGTACTCCATTGTATGTATATACCACATCTTCCTGATCCATTCATCAGGTGATGGACATTTAGGCTCTTTCCATGATTTGGCTATTGTTGACAGTGCTGCTATGAACACTGGGGTACATGTGCTCCTATGCCTCAGCACTTCTGTATCCCTTGGGTAAATCCCAAGCAGTGCTATTGCTGGGTCATAAGGGAGTTCTATGGATAGTTTTTTGAGGAGCCTCCACACTGTTTTCCAGAGTGGCTGCACCAGTTTACATTGCCACCAACAGTGTAGGAGGGTGCCCGTCTCTCCACACCCTCGCCAGCATCTTAGTCTCCCGATTTGTTAATTTTAGCGACTCTGACCAGTGTGAGGTGGTATCTCAGTGTGGTTTTGATTTGTATTTCCCTGATGATGAGTGACACTGTCTTGCTTGCTCTCTTTTTGATCAACCTAGTGAAGGGTTTGTCAATTTTGTTTACCTCTTCAAAGAACCAACTCTTAGTTTGATTAATCTTTTCTATTATTTTTCTGTTTCATTTATGTTCTTTTTTGGGGGGGGGGGAGACAGTGAGACAGCATGAACAAGGGAGGGTCAGAGAGAGAGGGAGACACAGAATCCAAAGCAGGCTCCAGGCTCTGAGCTGTCAGCACAGAGCCTGACGCGGGGCTTGAACCCATGAAGCGTGAGATCATGACCTGAGCCGAAGCCAGGGCTTAACGGACTGAGCCACCCAGGCGCCCCTGTTTCATTTATGTTCTAATCTTATTTTCTTTATTCTGTTAACTTTGGGGTCAGTTTGTTCTTTTTTAAAACTTGCAGCACAGTTGAGTTTCAGATGTACAACATAGTGACTCGATAGTCTGTGTGTTACGCTGTGCTTATCGCTACCATCTGTCATCATATGATGCCGTCACATTACAGTTGCTTTGTCTTTTTTTAGCTACTTCAGGTGTAGACTTAGGTTGTTTATTTGGGCTCTTTCTTGCTTCTTAATGTAGGCATTATTGCTATGACCTTCTCTGTCAGAACTACTTTTGCTGCGTCCCACAAGTTCTGATATGTTTCCATTCCATTTGTCTCAAACTTTGTTTTATTTGTAAGAGTTTGTTTCTTTATTTTTGAGAAAGAGAGAGAACGTACATATACAGCAGGGGAGGGATGTGAGGGAGGGGAAGAGAGAATCCCAAGCAGCCTCCGTGTTCATACCATGGAACCGGATGCATGGCTTGATCTCATGAACTGTGAGGTCACGACCTGAACTGAAACCAAGAGTCAGCCACTTGACCGACTGAGCCACCCGGGCGCACCTCCAAACTTTGTTTTTATCTCGCGTTTAATTTCTTCTTTGACCCATGTTGTTCAGGAGAGGGTTTAATTTCCATGTATTTGTGAGCTTTCCAGTTTTCCTATTGTTACTGATTTCTAGTTTCATGCCATTGTGTCAGAGAAGATACTTGATATGATTTCAGTCTTTTTAAATTTGCTATGGTGTGTTTTGTGGCCTAATGTATGTTCTGTCTTAGAACATGTTCAGTGTGCACTCATAAATAATGTGGGGGTGTCTGGGTGAGTCAAGCATCCGATTCTTGGTTTCTGTTTGGGTCATGATCTCTTGGTTCATGAGTTTGAGCCCCACATGGGGCTCTACACTGACATTGTGGAGCCTGCTTGAGATTCCCACTCTGACCCTCCCCCACTCTCTCACATGCACATATTCTCACAAGATAAATAAGTAAACTTAAAAAAGTAAAGTGCCTGTAAAGAATGTGTAATCTGCTGTCATTGGATGGAATTCTTTATGTCTGTCTGTTAGCTCCACTTGGACTCTATGTTGTTCAAATCTGCTGTTTCCTTATGGCTTATGGGTCTGGATGATTTATCCTTTGTTGAGAGTAGGGTATTAAAGTCCCCAACTATTACTATATTATTGTTATTTCTTTTTTTCATCTGTTTATCTTTGCTTTATATATTTCAGAACTCTAATGTTCATATAAATATTTATAAATGCTATATTTTCATGTATTGACCTCTTTATTATCATATAATGATCTTTCATCTCTTTGATCATTTTTAGCTAAAAGTCCATTTTGTTTGACAAATCTATCCCTGCTTTTTTTGGTTTCCATTTTCTTGAAATGTCTTTTTCCATCCCCTCACTCTCAGTGAAGTCTCTGATAGGCAGCATATTATTGGATCTTGGTGTTTTTTTTTTTTAACCTATTCTATGTACTTTAATTAGAGAATTTAATGTGTTTGCTTACAGTAATTATTGATACATAGGGACTTACTGTTCCCATTTTGTTGATTGTTTCTGGTTGTGTTATAAATTTGTTGTTCTTTAACCTGTGGTTTTTTGGGTTTTTTTTGAGTTTTGATGTCTTTTGATATCTTTATGTTTTGACTTTTTGTCATGTTAATTATGTAATTACTTTGGGATTTTTCAGTTTGGTCACAATGAGGCTTACATAAAGTATTTTAAGCTTCTAACACCCTATTTTAAGCTGATAATGACTTCAGTTGGATTTTTAAACACTTGTACTTTCCTCTACCTTAAATTTTAGGTTATGGCTGTTACAATTTAGGTGTTTTTAAATTGTGTAATTAATAACAGATTATTGTAATTAGGGTTACTTTTAATACATTTGTTGTTTTAAAACGTATAAACTAGAGTATTATTCACCACTGTTACATATTGCAAAATCTAACCCTGACTGTATACTTACCATTACCAGTGAGATTTACACTATCTTTTGTTTTTATGATGACGTTTGGTATTCTTTTACTTTCCACTCAAAGAACTTCCTTATACATTTCTTAGAAGGCAGTTCTTACTTATTTAGGTAAGTTTTATTCCTCCTTCATTTCTAAAAGACAGCTTCTCTGGGTATAGAACTCTTGGTTTACAGTTAATCTCTTTTAATATTTTAAATATGCCATCCCATTCTCTACTTGTCTGAAAGTTTCTGTTTAGAAATTTGGCAGTAGTTTTGTGGGGGTTCCCGTGTATATAACCTTCTTTCTTTTTCTCTTGCTGCTCTTAAAATTCTTTTTTTCTTCATTACTTTTTACAATTTAATTATAATGCATCTCAGTGTAACTCTGTTCAGGTTCAACCTCTTTGGGGCTCTTTGGACCTCATGCATCTAGATATTCATTCCTTTCCCCAGTTTCTGGAAGTTTTCAGCATTTGTTGCATTAAATATACTTTCTCTTCTCATTCTGGAATCTCCATAATGTGACTACTTATCCTTCTATTGTGTCCCCATAATTCCTGTAGGCTTTCTTTTTTCTGTCATTGCCTTTTCTTTTTGATTCTATGACTGTAATATCACCTCCAGGTCACTGGTTCTTTCTTCTGTGTTGCTTAGTCTACTCGGAAAACACCATTGAATTCATCAATTTAGTTATTTTTCAACTCTGAGATTTGTTTGTTTTTTGATGGTTGCTGTTTTCTTATTGAATTTCTTGTTTTGTTTATGCATTGTTTTTCTAGTTCATTTCCTTGCTGTGTTTTCTTGTAGTTCACTAAGCTTCTTTTTTAAAAGATTTTCCTGAATTCTTTGTCTGACAGTTCATAGATCTCAATTTTGTGGGGCCAGTCATTGGAGCTTTATTAGTTTCCTTTGATGGTGTCATATTTACCGGACTTTTTATGATTCTTTTTCCTTGGGTTGAAAGCCACACACTTGAGTAATCGAGATCCTCTTCTAGACTTTGCAAGTTTGCTTTCTCACAGATGATTCTTCATCAGTCAGCTCAGTGTGGGTTTCTGGGTGTGTTTGCTAGTAATGTCCTTGGGCAGGTGGGACAGACTGTTTTGGTCTATTTTGGGGGTGAGGTGACTATTTGTCCTCTGTGGACAGGGACGGAGGAGATGCGCCACTGGCATAGAACAGTTGGGTAGGCTCTGTTGCCTACCTGAGTGAGGCTGTGGGATGGGCTCCATGGGTGGTGGGATTTGCTGATTAGGCTTTCTAGATGGTTAAGACTGGGTACTTTGTTCGGTAGTAGATTGGAGCTTTGAATTAGCTTCCCTGCCCCAGCAGGACAGCAGGGTGGTACCCAGCACCTGTGTAGTTCATTATTTGGGGATCTGAATCAGGTGAGAGTGTGTACTGAATTCCCTTGTCAGATAAGGCCACCAGTTTTGCTCTACAGGTGGGCAAAGCCCTCTGTGCTCTGTGTTTATGTGCCACTGTACATTGGGTTACGGAATGAGCTCTACGGTTTCCTGTGTGCTCTGGTTAGGTTCCCTGGGTAGATTGGGTGAAGGCCATGTTCAGCAGCCAGCAGGGCTATGACTTAGATTGCCTGCCTGGGCACATTAGGAGAAGCAACTCTTTAGCTGGAAAAGCTCTTTGTTGACTTAAGTCAAGCCAATTTGCACCCTGAGTTCTCTGACTGAACAGGACTGCTGGGTTTGGTCTGCAAACCATTGGCTCTGCCTGCCCACCTCTTGGCTCAAGTTCTACTGGGCTCACAGCTTCCAGGATTTGTCACTGGCCCTTCTGGTTCACTGGGCCAAAGTGATACTCCCCACCGTGAATGGAGCTATGTTGCTGCTCCCTTGCCTGAACAAGGCATGAAGGGGCCACTCCAGGCTACTCTCAGTTTCCCAAATAGCCTCCTTAGTTGAGAGGGGCTAGGAGTTACCCTCAGCCTCAGTGGCGAATGACTCCCCCACTTCTATGTAGCACAGGAAAGCTCTGTGCCCAGTACTGGCTTTGCTCTGTGGATGATCAGCTCTGCCTGCTCACCTGCCTTTGGCTGAAGTGTCACTGGGTCACACTGCTTCCCCTTGTCGCCAGCCCTTGTGGTAAGATTGTGCTGGAAGTTACTCTCCATAGCAGGTAAGGCTGTGATTCAGCTCCTTGCCTGGGCACTAGGGATGGCAACGCTTGTTTGAAGATCCAAATCAGGCAGATCTGCACTGTGCAGCAGGTTCCTTGCTCAGAGTGCACCCTACCTTGAATGTACCGATGAGCAAAGCTTCATTGATATTACTACTTGGGCACCTCAGGTACAAGCTCAGTCTGCCCAGGTCCCTGTGCTGGATGTTATAGGTCTCCCCGGCTTCACCATTAGTCAGATGCCCAGTGACTGAGCCCCACCAATCCCCCCTGCAGTCCCTGTGGTGCAAGATCAGACGAGGGTCTCCTACATAGAAACTCACAACTTCGAGGGGTTTGCTGTTTGTCCCCAGAGGTTCATTTTTTTCACCAGAGGAATTGAAGGCTTAGGGGGACCTTTCCCTGGGGTGCTGCCCTGGTCTGGGGGAAGGGCAGTGTGGTCACCACGTACCTGTTTCTCTTATTTTTCTAATGTGGTCTGTCTCATTCTCCATGGTCGCAGGAGTGTGCTTCAGCCTCACCTCAGTGTTCTAGGATTCTCTCAGTGGTGTCTCATTCTTGAATAGTTGTTTCTTGTTGTGATGGGAGCAAAGTCAGAAACGCTCTGTATCACCATCTGGATGGCATCACTTGGTTTCGAACAAAAACCTCACCCATGAATCCCTTCAAAACATTCTAACTTTGGACCGAGAATTAGGATACTATGAAATAGTGCTGATAAGATCCTCAGCAGTCCTGTTGGCTGGGCAAGAGAGTGGGGAAGGAGTGGGAGGTCTGAACTTGAGAACAGAGAGGCTGCAGGTCCTGGCTCGTGAAAGCATGGAATTATGGGGCTGAGGTGAGATGAAGGACAAAATGCTAGAGATGCGGGACTTCGGGAACTGAGAGATCAATATGGAAGGATTGTTTATGAGGTGATCTCTGTGGCTACAAAGATCTTGCTTTCAGTGGACTGTTAGAGTCAGAGCACCTGAAGGAGCACAGGCACATTGACCAGGAAGCTAATGAAGCTCAAGTGTCAAGTGCCGGAGTCCAGCTCCAGCAGGTCCAGGGTCCCCTGAAGGAGAGACGGTGTCGGCGAAAAGGAGTAAGAGAGCCACACGTTTCTTTCTTGGTCACCAGGCAGGCATCTCTGTTCAGTCTGCTTCGGTGCCTTTTTTTAAATTGGTTAAGCAATAACATGACATCAGAAAATAGAAATTATTTACAGTTTCTAACTCTTAGTGATATGGTGTTTTAATCATTAAAGGTGTACAGAGACAAGTTTTACAGAAGTGTTTTTATAGAACCATCCCAATTTATCTTGGCATCAGTCTCCAAGGTTAAGAAAGTAACAAATCCATCTTATTTGGTACGGGTTGGGTTTTGGCCAATAATTATGACTTTGTTTTTAATTAACATGTTGTAACCAAGTCCTGTAATGCACTTACAGTGAGGTTAAGTAAATTTTACAATTAAGAGAATAATAAGATGTTTTTAGTAAAAAACAGGATAATATACATATTATTTAAGTTAGTAATGCTAAAACTAAAACATAGGTCAAATTGTATATAGATAGGCTGGGAGTTATTTTATCTAGCTCATAAACCACAAGAGAAAGAATGTTTGTTAACAAGTTGCTAGAGAAAGCTCTTCCCTTGATGTAAGCATAACGGGGGCCCTGTGTGCATTGACCTTGCACCTGGGCTTCTAGTTTCTTATCCATCCTCAGAGCTGAAGTCAGCGCAAGGGAGGGTATTTGTGACTCCAATTAGCAAAGATAGATGCAGCAACTTATGTCTGGTCCTTGTCTGTGTCTTATCTGTAAATTAGGCTCTTCTCCAGGCCAGAGTTAATTGTAAGTCTGGTGTTCTTAGCCCCCCCTTATGTTTTGGGTCTGCAAGGCTCATTAGAGGAGCCTTTCGGCAAACATTTGCAGCATTTTGATCTAAAAATCCCTTATGCTGGGCAAGAATATGCTTTTTCTTATGGAGTAACTGTGTGGAGAATATCGGTCTGACTTGGAACATTGTGAGGCCTAATCAATAGCAACAGGCTTAATGTCACATGAGCAGTAGTAGCAGAAGGGGATACCAGTTCCGCCTCTCATGGCAGGAACTGTGCAAAGTCTGCCATTTCCTTACTGTGACCATGTCATCCAGCAAGGCCGGTGCGGCTCCCTGCAGTCAAGGGGCCCTCTTTTACAGAGGAGCCATGTTACATTCGTAATTTTTTCCTCTTCTAGTCTGTCCCCGTCCCAACCATGTAAGCTTCAGTTCTCACCATACCTGGCCCCATTCCAGGCTTTGTGGAGGGAACTGGGAATGACACAAGTTGTTACGGCAAGAGTAGTGTTAGTTTTTGCTAGTAGTATTAGTGATGTTGGCGTGAATGTTGTGCTCAGGGAAGGAGTGGAAGTGATGGCAACTGGGAGAGAGGAAGCCGATGGTGGAGACTGTTGATCTGAGATTTACTGAACTGTAGTCCACCAGCTGTCTGCTTGCTTTTACAACTAAAGTTTTGTTGGAACATAGACATGTCCTTTCATTTCCATGTGTCTTTGGCTAGTTTTGTTTTATCACGGCACCGTCGAGTAGTTGAGACACAGACTGTGTGACCCATAAAGCCTGAAAGACTTACTGTATGGCCTTTTAAGAAAAAGGCTTGCTAGCCTTCGGTCTAGAAACAGCAGTACGGAACAAGAAGGCACCCCCTAGAAATGTATAGAGAGAGGTGGACAATTTGAGGGAGTTTGCTGACGACTGTGAGTTCCACATGTCACGGTGCAAGGGGTTCGGGGATTGAGCATGGCGGACTGTTGCCTCTGAAAGATGAAGTGCAGAATCGTCTATGTTTTGACTGCAGGAGACGACGAGTGAAGACTTCTGGTCATAAGTTGCTGTGGCAGCTGAGGTAGAGCTAGTGGGCGTGGGGAGTCCACAGGGTCTTAAGGCTGACGAGGGTGGTCAGGAGGCAAGGATGGCAGGGTGAGGAAGGGTCACGGGGTTCCAAGAGTACAGAGCCTGGGAACTCCTCGCTAGCCCCTTCTATTAGAGGTTAGATGGGAGGGGAGGGGAGGCCCCTGTGGCCTGCAGAACCGTCTGCCTCCAGCCTCTAGAGACAAGCACAAGGTCTGGTTTTCCCTCATGCTCTGCTGCTTCCCAGACTCCTTGGTTACTAAACATGTGGAGGGATTTTTCCAAAGCAGGGTGAAGATCTGATGCATGTCTGCAAACCCAGAGTGTGTTAGGACTCACTGGAGTGTGGCCACGTGAAGTCATTGACGACCGCCACTGTGTGGCCTTGAATGTACGTGGTTGGTTTGAATTAAGCCTTCATGTTAATCTTTATTTTAGATCAATTCTGGCTCAATCACTGGTTTATACATTTATCAGTTCCCACAGAATTAAATTCCCTCTTCCAAACATAGAGCTATTTCCAACATTGATACTTTAAAAGTCACCTCCGTATAAGAGAACTGTGAGGTAGATGGGGAAATGATTATTCTTGCTTTCATTCGGGTGCTTCTTGACAGTGCTGTATTCGGCCAGTGGACACTGAGGCTCAGCCTCAGACCTCACGAACAGTGGTGGGAGGCCTCCGGAGGGCCTGCTCCCCCCATGCTCTCCTGTTCTGCGCTGACGGGTCAGAGCGTGTGGAATAATATGGACGTTGATGACTCTGAGTTGAAAACTGAGAAGAGTTGACCTCCAAATGAGAACTTCTTAGGAAAACTTAACCAATTGATTTTGCTTATATATTCCTTTTTTATGTACAAATAAAGGCAGTGAGTGAATAACTCCATATCTGAAGTCTCTGAGAGCACTTGCATGGAGGGTAGGATGGGGTTTTATGTGATAAAGCTTGTGACACATGCGAATCAGCAGCATGTTTTCTTTCTTAGTGGTTACATGAAATAATACTGTTCCTTCTGATCAGTGGCATCGTAGACTCCACGAGGTACGGGAGGTGGTGTACATGAAGGCTTCAGTACAGTGCCCGCCGCCTCTCATGCGCGCCCAAAACACACAACCTGACTGATAGGAAGAGTCAGGACCTGTCACCAGCTTGCAACTGCATCATATAACTCCGGTTTTCCACTTAAATGCTTTTATTTATTTATTTATTTATTTATTTATTTATTTCCAAGACTTTATTTTATTTTTTCTTTTATAGTTTACCGTCAAGTTGGTTTCCATATAACACCCAGTGCTCTTCCCCACAAGTGCCCTTCTCCATGCCCATCACCCCCCTCCCCCCTCCCCCATTGGCCCTCAGTTTGTTCTCAGTATTCAAGAGTCTCTCATGGTTCACCTCCCTTCCCCTCCCCAACGCTTTCATTTTTAAATGAACCATTTGGGGAGAGAATTATAAAACAAAGTAAGACCTTGTGTTTACATTTGAAAAATATCAGAGTTATTAACATTTTAAAACTGGCTGCTGCAGACTGTCCCTGTGTGATGACCTTTCAGTAATGGATATAAATTCCAGCTCAGGTTTATCAGCAGAGCTGTCAGAAAAATGTATTTACATGGCCCACTGCAGCAGCCAGAAAGCTCTAGCACCTTGAAAGAAACATTTAAAGAGATTATGTTTGTCTCCATTGGCTTGTGGTAATGTCAGAAATCAAACTACTCCTTTCTTAGGAGGCTTAATATAAACTCCCTGAATTGGGCTTTACCTAAGAGACCAGGAAATCACCGAGAGTTGCTTGGGCTTTGCATGGGTACTTGAAAGCTACCTTAGATTCTTTTACTTGTATGAATGAGATTCAAAATAATGCTGTACAGTAGAGGTTGGCAAACATTTACTGCAAAGGACCAGCGAGCAAATATTGTAGGCCTGTAGGCCATATGGCCTTTGTCATTACTACTCAGGACTGTTGATATACCAAGAAAGCACTCATAGAGAATCCATGAATCAATGGACATGACCTCGTTTCAATCATATTTGCGTGCCAGAATGAGGTGACCAGCCCACTGGCCATGGTTTGCCAACCTACGTCATATGCTCATGCTATCTCATAACTACTCTTAACTTTTTACAAGTCAACATATCTGTAAACTTGTTATTAAATTATGATTCATATTAAGAAATAATACAAAAAAATAACAGAAAGTTGCATATAAATTAATACGTTAAGGAAAAGCGTGCTGCCTTGGTAGTTGTATGAAGATACACGAAGAAGAGTAGAAATTTGCCTTAAGGGCTTAATCTAAAAATTACAATTAATACATCTTATTGTGTCAGTTAGCCATTGCCAGATAATAAGCCACTCCAAAGCTAAGTCACCTAAAAGAAGTCACCTGCTTTCTCACCATCCTGTGGGCTGGCAGCATGGGCTGGGCTCACCCGTGTGCCTGGATCCTCAGCGGGGCCGCTCATCCTCCAGGGGGGCTCTCCTGGTCTTCTCAAGGCAGTAGCCACATTCAAGAAGAGCCCGTATGGGGGTTGCAAGGCCTCTCAGAAGTGTCATGCGCCTTCTGTCACATGCTGTTGGTTGAGGGAAATCACTGAGCCAGGCTGGTTCAAGAGCTGGGAAGAGAGGCTCCACCTCTTGGGAACAGGAGCTGCAAAGAATGCCTGGCCATCTTTAATCCAGTCCAGTTACCTAGACAGTTAGAAGCAGGACTTCACGCGGCACCACAGCTGGTGCACTGGGGGTCGGCAGCCTGTTCTGTGAAGAGCAGACGGAACACACGTTAGGTTTGGTGGCCACAGACTCCGGGAACTCGGTCCATAAAGGAATGAGTGTGACGGTGTTTCAGTAAAGTCTCATTTACAAGAACAGATAATGTGAACCCCCGATCTAGTTCATTCAGTCTTGGCACCAGGCGCTGTTCTAGTGCGAGGAAGACAGCACCAGACACAGCTGATGGAACTCTCTGCCCTCATGGAACTTAGTTCTGGTGGAGAAGATGACAAACCAAGTAAGCGAACAAGAGGGTGACGTTAGATAACATTAGATATTACAGGGTGACAAATACTGAGGGAAAAGTCAAAGGAAGAAGGGGCTGGGAAAGGTCTGGGTGGGTGTGAGGCAGACAACCCTGTGTCAGGTAGCCACAAGCCTCACCTCGAGGCTGATTGTTCCGTAAAGATGTGACAGGCGTGAGGGAGCAGATACCCGGGGTGGGGTGCGGTGGGGGGCGGGGGGGCAGACAGAACAGCAAGTGCAGAGCGAAGAGGGAGCGTGCTGGAATGTCAGAGGAACGGCAGAGGCAGGAGTGGCTGCCGCGCTGGGAACGCTGGCCAGCGCGGTGGGAGACAGCAGCAAAACTGGTTGGGTACCGTCAGGTGCACAGGGCCATTATTTTTCTCCAAAGCTATTGACAGCTTTAAAGTCATCTGGAAACTTGTGGTAGACTGCCATTCAGTTTTTACGGAGGATTGGGTAATGGGTTTGTAGACTGCCTGCCTGCCTGCCTACCTACGTTGGCTAACTTGTAAGGATTAGACTATTGGTTTGGGTGAAGCTAATGATAATCCAGGTTAAACACATCCTGCAGTGACTCCGCTCCTGCCCAGGACTGGCATCTCTTATTGGCTGTCACCTTTGAAGGTACTGCATGAATGCCCCTGGCATTAGAAAGCCCTTTTTTTGTACAAAGCAGCACACTCTGCCTTAGAAAAATCCTAATTGTTGGAAAGTGTTTGTTTATATTGAGCTGAAACTGGCTTCTCTGTAATTTCTACCCTACTTGATTTCTTGTTTCCCCCTTTGGAGCTATGTAGACAACATGAGTCATTTCAGTTACCTACAGGGGGAATCCAGTACCTTGCCCTGTTAAGTGTGTGAGTAGAGTTCAGATTACAGTGATATCACAGCTTGTGTTTTGTAATATCTTATTGTTTAAGATGCCAGAAATATTTCATTGGTTTTTTTACAGCTGTTAAGAGACATTTTTATTACTTTCCCTCCCTCTGTAACTATTTATAGCATCCTTTGTTACCATATCTCTCAAAATGTGTAGTGTTCCTTGATTTCGACATTCATTTTGCTTCATCCGTCAACTGGGAATTCATTCAGTTATACCAATTTATCCTAGATGGTGTTTATTTTCAAGTTCTATTGGCTGTTGTTGGATTACAAGCCACCCCATAAATCAGTGAACTGAAACAAAAATCCTATTATTTTGACTCTTGTGTCTGTAGGCTGGTTGGGGCTCAGCTCTAGGCTAAGCTGTGAAAACTTTACAGGAACAGGTTGCTAAGTAGGGTCAACTCTAATGGACCCCGATGAAGTTGGGGTCTTCTACAGTTCTTTTTAGTTCTGGACGCAGTCCAACCAACCCCTAAGTGCATTCATGGCCATGGTCAATGCCACAAAAATAAACCTATTAGTCTTTTAGGATGCAAAGGTCCCACTGTGACCCACTGACTGCTGTGGCCTATTTCCTTAGTGGCCCAAGGCATTTCACCTTAGTATTCTGAACCCCTATCTTTTTAAATGCCCTGCTGTACCTAACAGGAGTTTCTGTGCCCTCACACCTAGAGGCTCCATCATGTGGGAGAAAAGACTGACTTTAAGGATTGATGTTTTTAAGTTTCTCAGGACAATTCTAGAAAATACTTTATTTACTCTTTTGTATTTAGTGAAATTTCGGTTGTTTAAAGTGTAGTTTTAAAAATTGAGATCAAATTCCTATGCCACAAAATTCAACATGTTAAAGTCCCTAATTCATTGGTTTTAGACAATTGTCACAAGGTTGTGTAACTATTTCCACTGTGTAACATTGTCATGACCCCAACAAAACGAAACAAGAAAACCCCAAAACAAAACAAATCCCATGTATCCCTTCCGTTTCTTCCCTTCTACCTCTCCTGACCCCGTGGAAACAACCAATCTGTTTTCTTTCTCTATGGAGTTGCTTCTTCTGGACATTTTACATAAATGGAATCACACAATATAATATGTGGCCTTTGATTTCTTTCCCTTAATATAATGTATAAGTTTTAATGGTAAAAAAGGCACAGATAATAATCTAGTTTAAAATATTGTTACCCAAGAAACTTGTATATGTTTAAATAACAATTTCATTACGTCTTTGAATTTTTTCTTCTTACTATCTTGATATCACTAAAACTTTGCATTAACAAATTGCCCCCATTTTCTTCAAAGAGAATTTAAACATATCTACCTAAATATGAAGTAAATTCCTATGTAAAGAGTGAGTTTAATTCAGGAGCTTTCCTCTGTTAAAAATTATTCTAAATGAGTAAATTATTTAAATAATTTATGACATTGAGAGAGAATGCTCTCAAAAAATGTTGAATTTTAACTGAACATAGAATGGGCGTTGCTTAAATTGACATGAAATTATTTGTTAGGATAATGTTACCAAACCTTTTATAAGAGCAGGATAAGGTGGATGCCAAATGGGCTTTTCTTTATTCAAAAATGCTTTGACAACTCTTCTGTGTTGAGCTAATATTTTTTTTTTTTAACGTTTATTTATTTTTGAGAGACAGTGTGATCAGGAGGGGGGCAGAATGAGGGAGACACAGAATCCGAAGCAGGTTTCAGGCTCTGAGCTGTCAGCACAGAGCCCCACGTGGGGCTCAAACCCATGAACCGTGAGATAATGAATGACCTGAGTCGAAGGCGAACGATTAACTGGCTGAGCCACCCAGGTGCCCCTGTTAAGTTAATATTTGGATAAAGAGAGACTTGTAATAAAACTTGGACACAGCGAGGATCGCAACTTAAATGTTAGGGTATATCTTTTTCTTGGACAAGAATACACCGCAGTCTTAGTTTTCAAGGCTGCGTGTGGGGATGGGATAAAACTAAGTATCTGAAGAATCTTTAGTTGAGCTCCATCTCTCCAGGTCAGTCTGTTCCTTGAGTGGAAACATGAGGTTTGCCGTAAGACCCCAAAGTGTATCTTGTCTTGTCTTGCCATCCATACCGGCCAGTAGTTTACTTAGTGAACCAGCAGAAAAGCCAGTATTCTCCCTTTCCCCCCATTTCCTTGGCTTCCTACTTGCCAAGTGGTTGTAGTAACATTCATCTAGGTACTCTGCAGGTGAATGAATTGTTGCAGACTTTGAAACCCCTCAGAAATGATGCTGTAGTTAACAAGACATTCCCTAACAAGAAAGCTATAAGATGAATTCTTTATATGTAAATGTCTATCTATAAATTTCCATTGATAAATCCAAGCATACAATTAGACTTAGGTTCTAACAGAAAACCATAAAAAATATTGACCAGGGAAGGTAGGGTTTTGGAGAGGGTGGTCTCAGCAGATAGGAGTTACTAGCTGGGACCGTGCTTCTGGAGGGCATGTCTGCCTCGGAGCTGTGGCCAGTCTCCTGTCTTCCCGTGTTAGTTATATGCCCCCCTCTGAGAGGGGTACCTTATTTGAGTCTTTCTTCCATGGAATGAAAAATCTAGACGTCTAGAATGCCATCATCCTATTCTGTCCTCACAGTGGGACCATGAAATTGGTTTGCTCATTGATAAAGCAGAGCTTAAATCTTCACTGCGGGGTTGGTAAGATTTAAGTGAGATCATGTGTGTAAGCACTTGACAAATAATGGGGCCCCGACAAATAGTAGCTATTAGTACTAGTATTTTGGTGTCGTGCTTGGTAAGTAAGAACTAATTACTAGATGAACTACAGATTTGCTTTTTTTAGGGCCTTCTGTATTTTCTGGATAACACAACAGGGAAAAAAGCCACTTAATTTTACTCCCACATCCTCAAGTCCACTTAAAACAGAAGCCCAACTCCATCTTCAATGAAAACAAAAAATAAAAGAAAACCTGCAAAACTTCAAGCTGAAACCTTTGAGTGACACCTGCCAGCTGCTGTGAATTCTGTACAAAGAGGAGTGATTCCATCTCATTAGACTTTATCAAGATTTGTATTTTCTCCAAGTAAATGCCACAGCCCTGAAAGACATCTCTCTTAAGTCCTTGATCGGAATGGCAGATCCAGGCCAGCCAGGCAGTGACCTCCCTGTAGTGAGGACTGTTCAGAACCACAGGGACGTGAGGAAGCCCATGGGAAAGGGGGGGCTGGGGGAGACCTTGCTCGTGTGCCATTTGTGTCGTCTCTGCTCTTGCCTTTGAGGTGAAGGCAGCAACCTTAGGCAAAGGCATGTTGTGTGCTGGAAAAAATGACGCAAAGGGACATATTTTGGTGGCATTATTAACCATCGAGAACAGAGAAAAGGTGGTGTCTTTCTTATATGACCATCCTGATGGTGTGCAGTGGTATCTCATGTGGTTTGACTTGCATTTCTCTAATAGCTAATAATGTTGAGCGTCCTTTTGTGGGCTTTTTGACTATTTGTACATCGTCTTTGGTGAAATGTCTATTCAGATGGCCTGTTATTGAATTGTAGGAGTTCTTCTGCTTTAAATTTCAAAATTTTCAAAAAAATTTTTTAAGTTTACCTATTTATTTTGAGTGGGGGAGAGAGGGAGGGAGGGAGAGAGGGAGGGAGAGAGAGAGAGAGAGAGAGAGAGAGAGAGGCTGGCTCTCTGCTGACAGGGGGATTCAAATCTCACGAACCATGAGATCATGACCTGAGCTGAAATCAGTAAGAATTGGATGCTTAACTGAGTGAGCCACCCAGGCGCCCCTCAAATGATTTAACTGCATCACTGCCTACCAAAGATTCACAGGCGATGTGTGGGGGACTCACCTTGGCAACAGGAGAGTATTGGAGTAGAAGATAAAATTCTCTGTCCTATTTTTTTGTATAGCAATAGCCAGAATGATCATTTTGGGGGCAAATCTTCTATTGCTTCCTGTACTAACTTTCTACTGGTTTTAGGAGCAAGAGTGGAATCATTAACATAGCATACAGCCCCTGTTCTACCAACTTCGTCTCAAGCCGCTCTTCCCTCTGCTGTCTGTGCTTTGGCCTCATTCACCTTATCTCAATTCGTGTCATGTTCTTTCCACCCCCTGCCTTCCCATGTACCATTCCCCATCTTTCTTGCCTCATTTCTGCCTTCAGAGTTCAGCTCGAACACCATTTTCTCAAGGAGGCCTTCATTGATACCCCATAGTCTCCTCTGTTGTGTGTATTACAGCCTTCATTAAAATACAGATTAGTTAGTTGCTTACTGTCCAAGTCATCTGTTAGAACGAAATTCCCATGAAGTCTGAAACCTGCCTGTTTCATTCAGAGTGGACCCCTCTGCACAGTCCCTGGTGCGTGGTAGTTGCCCAGTAAATATGCACAGACTGAATGAATGTTAGTGGCTTACCCAGTGCAGTGCTCACCTTCCATTTCTAGAATAAGTGCCCTCCGTTCAGGCCCAGCCACAGAATGCCCTGACCACACAGGTGTCCAGCCGCTGGCCTGCTCTGTAGTGATGGGCTTTGTACCTTTCTTCCTTCCACGTATATTTACGTATGACATCATGTGCTAGATTCTGTTAAGGCCGCCGAATCAGATAAAATTTGAGCAGCTGACAGATTTTTCTCCACTTCTCACCTAGTTCCTCACTTTTGGGATCCAGCTGGCTGGCTGATCTCCTGTGCGCAGATCCCTGATGCTTTGAGAACACACTGGAAATCACTGGCAGAGGCTGAGACCATAATCTTGGATTTAACAGAGCAATTTTTGGGAGCTAAAAACTTAGAAGCAGTGATCTCATTTTGCATCTTTTATAGTATTTAATTTTAAAATATGGAGAACTGGGTGTTAGATAAAGCGAATTGTCCACTTACTTTTCTTCAATGTTTCATGGAGACAGAAGGGCCTTCCCCAGAATCTCCTCACCAGCCCTCGGCTCGGCTTCTTAATGGCAGAAATACCTGGAAATATCAAAGCCATGTTCTCACTTATCAAAGTTTTTTCAGTAAAAGGAAAAAGGGCATTTAACAAGCTTTTTTATTAAATCAGATTAAAAACCTGTTAAGTAGGAGGAAGGGATGTATAACAGAAGTGTGAATCTGTAACCGTCAGGTAGTAGCAGAGAATGAGTTGCACCTGCTCTAAATATTTCGAAGAGCTCCTGAGAAAGATTTTTGAAGCATGCTTTAAAAAAAAAAAAAGAGACACCTACCCATTATTAGGGAAGGGTTTGGAGAAGTCAGCATGGAAGTGACAGAGGGGCACGTGGTGTGGCAGGTGGAGTAGCCGCGTCTGAATCCCGAGTCTGCAAGTTACCTGTGAACTGCTCTGGGTCCTGATCTCTTTGGGATGATGAGCCTATTTCATGTGTTTGTTTCGAGCATTAAATGATAATATATGTAAATTTTCATGTATAATTAATAAAATTAGCATAAGTATTTCAAAGTAACTACTAAAAACAGCTGAGTGGTCCTCACATGGGACCATGTAAGAAGATCCTTGGAAGTGAAGCCCATCCATTTAAAATGAGTTAAACTTGACCACTCCAAGTAGGTTATAATGCAATGTACTGAAAAATCCCCAAATATGATCTCTGATCCTTTGTTCTTTTTTTATGCTTAGATATTAGGTATTTGACAGTGGGATTTTTTCACTTTCCTTCTTTATGAGATATAATTGACATATAACAATTACATTTAATTGTTTATTTAAGGTGTGTAATGTGTTGACTTGGTACACGTGCAGTACAACATTATGCCGTGTTACATAGTTACCTTTTTTTGTGGCGAGAACACATAAGCACTACTAGTCTTTTATTACCTTGCAAGTGTACGATACAGGATGATTAACCATAGTCACCGTGCTGGACATGAGGGCCCCGGGCCTCGTTCATCTTATAACTAAGAGTTTTTACTCAGCCACTGTTCTTAAAAAGTTACAGAGAAATAGGGGTTCCTAAGGTCCGTTTACAAAAGCAGGGAAGGAGTTCAGAGCCCTAGATAAGTCCGTCTTAACGAAATGATGATGCTGTTAGTTTGTGGTAATTGAGAGAAAGAGGGTTGTTCAGGGAATGCCCAAGACCGTAATTAAGAGGCACTAATGGGAGGCACTTGGTGGCTCACTTGGTTAAGCATCTGACTCTTGATTTTGGCTCAGGTCATGATCTCGTGCTTCATGGAATTGAGCCCTGTGTGGGGCTCTGTGCTGAGAGTGTGGAGCCTTCTCAGGTCTCTCTCTCTCTCCCTCTCCCTCTCTCTCTCTCTCTCTCTCTCTCTCTCTCTCTCTCTCCCCCCCCTTTCTCTCTCTCTCCCTCCCTCCCTCCCTCTCTCTCTCTCTCTCTCTGCCCCTCCCCCACTGGCATGTGCACTCACATGCTGTCTCTCTCTTTCTCTCAAAATAATTAAATAAATAAAGAAGTAGACATTTACCAAAGAAGAGGCACTAATGGAGATGTGATCTAGAGGATGGAAATCAAGAACTCCTAGACCATACACTCAAGAAAGACTGTGAACATTTGGAAAGAGGACTGTGTTAGGTTGGGCAATGGAAGCTTGCAGAGAAAAGGAACCAACATTTCAGTAGATAAATCCAAAAGAAGTTCGTCAGTTGTGTAATGGTAGAATATGTGGCCTTCCTGGTCAGTGGTGGCTTTCTTCCGTGTGGTGCCCCGTCGCCTTCCATTTCACAGCTGTTATTCCCCTGGGTCTCAGGATCCTCCACATCCAGCAGGCAGAAGAGTGAAGTAGTGGAGAGGGCACACTGCTTATTGAGAACCCCAGCTAGAGGTGAAAATAGTTGAAAATCATTTATCTGATAAGGGATTAGTTTCCGGAATATATAGAGAACATCTCCAACTCAAGAACGAAAACCCAAATAACCTGGTTCAAAAATGGACAAAGGACTTGAATAGACATTTCTCAAAAGAAGACATACAAATAGCCGGTAAGCACATGAAAAGATGCACAGCGTTATTTATTATTAGGGAAATGCACATCAAAGCCATAATGAGATACTACTTCATACCTATTAGGATGAACCTTCATGCATTGCTGATGGCAGTGTGAAACGGTGCAGCCCATATGATCTATCACTCCCCCTCTGAGGTGTTTGCCCAAAAGAATTGAAAATGAGGACTCCACTACTTAAACACAAATGTTGGTTGCAACGTTATTCACAAAAGTCAAAAAGTGGAAAATAGCCTGTGTGTCCATCAACAGATAAATGGATGTACAGTGTGGCGTACATAACAAAATATATGTACAATGGAATATTATTCAGCAAAGAAAGGAATAAAGCTCTGATGTATACCACAACATGGAACTTGGTAAGCATTACCCTAAGGAAAGGACCCAGCCACAAAAGGACACAGACTGTATGATTTCACTTATATGAGGTACCTGGAATAGACGGATTTGTAGAGACAGAAAGTAGAATGGGGGGGGCTGGGAGGAAGGGGGTGCAGAGTTACCATTTCATGGCTACAAAGTCTGTTTAGGATGACGGAAGTGGTATACGACACTGGGAACGTATTTAATACCAATGAATCATAGACTTTTGGGTTAAAATGGTAAATTTTATGTTGTGTGCATTTTACTACAACTGATAAAGAAACTCAGCTAGAAATGACCCACATTCCGTTGGCTGACGCTCCATGGGTGGAGTCAGTGTCTCATGGCCATGGTGGTTGCAGAGTTTGAGCAGTGAGCGGAGTATGTGACTGAGCAGCCACTTCCGGCAGTGATGGCACAGTTTGGAAAGAAAAGCATGAATATTTTGTGAATAGCCAACCATTTTGGATACAGAGATCAAGGTTTAAAATTTTTTTTTTAGCATATATGTGTTTTGCAAAATAGTAAATCCAGCTTAGAAGGCAACTTCTTGAAACTGTAGGATCAAAGAATCCCAAATATTTCTTATCAGACATGAATTAAGCAAAAGACCTATTAAGGTTCCCATTTTAGCCAATTGTAAGTGTATTAAATGTCAATAATGACCAAAATGTTTCTTACAACAGTATGTGCTCTGTGTCTTAGTAAGGCATTCATGAATTGACTTCGCTTCTCCTGCCCTTGTCTTCCCCACATGTTCACGTGTACTTTAAACTCGAATTCTCTACCACACTGCATTTCAGGAGGGGCTTACTTTCTGTTGTCCCAGCCGTGGGGCTTTAGATGTCTCCTTGGTGTAAGGAAGAATGTTGAGTTTACTTCTGGGTGAAACATTAAAGAAACATCATAGATAAAACTAGAGGCTGCTTAGCTTAAGGCGCCCATGATGCTGAGGAATGGAATGGAATGGGTGGAGGCCATGCCCCTTAAGAAATGGCCGAAGTTGCTGGGACGTTGGCTCGAAGGCCAGATGCGCTCCCAGCACTGTCTTCAGATAGGTGTCCACCTCTGCTGTGAAACCGGAGGGGGTTCCTGCTGTGAGTCGCTCCAAAAGGCAGGACCTGGAGCCCCAGTGAGGTTTCAGGGCACGACTTCCTGTTCATCCTCAGAAAGATCTTTCCAGCAATTTGAAGACTCGGGTGTGGAGAGGTCAGCTTCTGGGCAAAGTGAGTGACGCAAGTCTGGGAGGGAGAGCAGACGGAGAAGCGGTTTCAGTGCCAGTGGGAGGCTGGCTTATGGCCTCTGGAGCTTCTTAGCAGCTCTGGAGACTGTGATGCTTTCCGATGCTTGCCAGTGTTGGCAAACATTCCTGCAGTCTGCACGATGAAAAGCAGAGGAGGAGTTAATGTAATGAAAGGAAGCTATTAAGATGTAAATTGTTTTCTCCCTGTAAGTGCTTTGGAGATGTGCTGAAACATACATTCATTTTTATTCCCTTCTGTCTAGGCCACAAACACTCGGGAACTAAAGATGGAAATGTGGAATCAAGCAGGTTACCCCCATACAAAGAGAGCCGCTAACATCTGGCTCTTCCCTGTTTTCCTTAAAGGGTATCATCAGTGTTGCATAGTGTCTCTAACGGCTGCTCTTTTATATCCTTAGTTTTAGACGGAAGAAAATCTAATGTCAGGCAGCAATTATTGCAGTACTTTGCTGGCATATTCAGCAAACAGTAGGCCATTTAAACTGAGGACAGTTATTAATGGGATTAGAACAGTAATAAAACTTTATAGAGGAGTTTAATAACTCATTTACAGACCATGAAACCAAGCTAATAGTCACCTTCATGGGTGAAGTGTTCTATTTGTCCTGTGGTCCACTGCTTTGACTTTTCGTCAAGTGTCGAGAGATTACTTGGATTTCAAACATCAGTCTGTGCATCTTATTGTTAGAGCAGATAGAGTTTCAGCAGTCTTAAACCACGAGTCCCCACAGAGCAATGATCCAGCATTAACATTTTTAATAAAGTGTAAGGTGCCAGCTCTTTCCAGTTCCAGATACATAAACGAGTGAATGGCAAACAATAAAATGATATTGTCTATATAAGCACCAAACTTTGGATTGAATCCAGGCTTTTTTCTCTAGGTGTCTCTCGGATATTAGCTTTGAGTGGCTGAATAAATCAGTCCATTTGTCTCTCATTCTACTAACGATTTCTACCACAGTTGAGTCTGTCTGGGCTTTATAGTTTGTCCTTACCTCCTTCCCAACAGCTGTCTTCACTGCGCCATGCCCAGATTTCCTTTCCTGTTGGGGACAGTTGATTGATTTGAACTTTATTTCCTTCCATTTCATACAATAATCCTTTTTCAACTCACAGTGTCTGGAGTTGGAATATTCCTAAAAGTCACTTATTCAAACCCTCATTATGTGAATGATGAAAGCGAGGCCGAGCAGGTATAGGAACTTGCCTTGGGGGTGGGACCCAGGGGAAAAGCATCTGGGATGACCCTGAGATGCAGAGGTTCTAACCTTGAGCCCCCTTCTCCCCTAAGCCTTCAGCCAGGGCTGACTCACCTCTGCCTCCAGGACACCAAGTGTCTGATACAAGGTACTTGGGACCAGCCATCTGGTATTCTTCTCTTCGCCCCTTTGGAACCAGCAGCTTGCTTTAGCTCCGTATGCTTCTGGTGAAATGGACTGGAACGCTGCTCTCCCTCTGGGAGGCTAATGTTACTGGTGGCCTGAGGGCCCTCCTTTGTAGACAGGGTTCATCATCTTGTCCCCTGAGGTCCTTGGTGACCAGTGGTGTGCATTTTCTTTCTTTTTGAGACTTCCGGCCAGTGTTTAGAAACTGCATCTCTGTCTAGAGAATAAATGCATGCATTCTTTAATCCTGGGCTTTTACCAACTGCACCCCAGGTGGAAATGGCATTCACCTTAGTGCCCTGACAATAAAGAAAAAAGAAAGGGTAATTGTTTGGGCCCGTGTCTACTTCATGAAATTAAAGTGGCAAACAGGTTGGTGGCGTGAACATTCAGTGCTGCTTGGTCCTGCGAATGGCCAGTCCCCCGACAGCCAGTCCCCAGGGTCTCACCGAGAAAGCTTAATCAGGCATTTGTTATCGGATAAAGGGATGCTTATCTAGGTTTTTCTGGTACAACGTCAGCCATGTCATTTTTGCTCAATAAATAGTTTATTGAATGAATTAGTGACAAATGAATTTGAAAATTATCTTAATTAAAGATGATTGCCTGTGGTATGTGTTTGTGAGACAGACAAGGAGAGAACAGTCCCTGTGACAATAATGGTAGCAGCAGTGACATTAGGGACACTAAGAAGTGGGACCCCAAATGGCATTTGATTTTCGAAGATACAGCTATCTAGCGTCAAACAACATTAATGGGGTTTGCTTCTCAGTCCAGTTCTCTGCCAGGCAAGGTGATGCCCTCTGAGGAAGACCAGTCCCCCAAATCCAGAGAGCCCACAGAGGGGCTCCCGGAATGGCAGCATAGAAGAAACCTCGTCCTGGCCTTGTGGGTTACTTACTGAGGTGACATGCCTAATGTATGTTGTTTACGATACTATGGACTCCTATTATCGAGGGGCAAAAGTGTACATGCATAGAAAGGAGAACATTTTCACAAGCCTCGTCTCAACTGTGTAGCAAAACCCAAATTAAAAAAAATTTTTTCAGTATTTCTCCCAAAGGTGGACTTTCCTGTTAAATGTGTCTAATTCTTTCCTGGCTGCAAATAGCCTGGTTTTAAGTCTGTTTCCAGTCTGTTCAGAATCCGTCTCTCTCTCCCTGAAGCAGAGCCTGGATCTACAGCAGCGCTTTGCCTGATCTCCTTGGATCCATTAGGATGAGATACGAATGGAATAAACATTTTGTAACTGGTTTTATTTACTTTAATGGCATGAAATAACCTTTTAGTTTTAATCAGATACGCTTCATTATTTTTGAAAATACGGTTTAGCATTTTATGATAGAGCAGTTTGCAGATTTGGTTTATTTATTTTTTCTTAATTAGTAGACTTTTTTTTAAGAGCAGTCTTAGGTTTACAGAGAAGTTGCACAGAAAGTACAGAGGAACGCCGCCCTCCCGCCTCGCCCGCTTCCTTCCTCCAGCCCCCTGCACAGATTCTCCTCCTGGAACATCGTAATGTTAATATTGTTATCATTGGTGAGCCAGTATTGATTCATCATGATTATATTGAATCCATAGTTTACTTTAGAGTTCATTCTTCGTACTGTTTAATTCTGTGGGTTTTGCCAAATGCCTGTTGTCTGGTATCGTATTAAATGGTTCTGCTGCTCCCTAAACTCCCCGGGTTCCATGTATCCATCCTTCTCTCCCTCCCCCTCCAACCCTCTGATCTTCTTAATGTTTCTGCAGTTTTACCTTTCCCAGATATCATATATTTGGAATCCTACAATGTGTAGCCTTTTCATACTGGCTTCTTTGCCAACAATATTCATTTAAGACATTTCTCTAGGGGCGTCTGGGTGGCTCAGTCGGTTAAACATCCGACTTCGGCTCAGGTCAGATCTCACGTTCATGGGTTCGAGCCCCACGTCAGGCCCTGTGCTGACAGCTAGCTCAGAGCCTGGAGCCTGCTTCCAGTTCTGTGTCTCCTTCTCTCTCTGCCCCTCCCCCTCCCATGCTCTGTCCCTCTCTGTATCAAAAATAAATAAAACATTAAAAAAAATAATGAAAAACTATTAAAAAAAAGACATTTCTCTATTCCTTTTTGTGTCTTCATGGCTCATTTCTTTTTATTGCTGAATAATATTTCATTATATTTACGATCTATATTCCATTGGATTATCATAGTTGGTGTTTCCACTTACCCCCTGAAAGACTCTTGGTTGCTCTCAAGCTTTGGCAATTATGAATAAAGCTGCGGTAGACATCTGTGTGCAGACATTTGTATGGACTCCAGTTTTCAGCCCACATGAGAACCAACGGGCACCGTTGCTGGGCTGTATGGCAAGCTTATGTTTAGTTTTATAGGAAAGAGCCAAGGGGCACCTGGGTGACTCGGTTGGTTGCGCATTTGACTCTTGATTTCGGCTCAGGTCCTGATCTCACGGTTTATGTGTTTGAGCCTTCCGCTGGGGCGGCGCACTGACAGCACAGAGCCTACGTGGGCTCCCCCTACCTTTCCTTCTGCCCCTCCCCTGCTCATGCTCTCTCTCAAGAACCAAAAAATAAACATTAAAAAAAAAGTGCCAAACTGTCTTCCAGAGTCACTGCACCGTTTTGCGTTCCCACCAGGAATGACGGCAAGCACATCCTCACTAGCATATGGTGAGTGTTTTCAGTCCTCGCCGTTCTACTCAGTTTGTGGTGGTATCTTGTTTCATTTGCAATTCCCTGACACCATATGATGTGGGACATCTTTTCATATGCTTCTTTGCCATCTGCGTATCCTCTTTGATGAAGTTTGTGTTCAGATCCTTTGCGGGAGGTTTTTAATTGGATGGTTTGTTTTCTTATTGTTGAACTTTAAGGATTCTTTGTATATTTTGGCTACAAGTCCTTTTCAGGTGCGTGCTTTGTAAATACTTGTTCCCAGCCTGTGCCCTGTGTTTTTATTTTCTTCTGGTTTAGTTCGTTTTGATACTGGGTTTTGATGGTGGTTGTGGCTGGAAGCTTCTAGAACAGTGCATAGATCTGTGTGGAAGTGGCGCACCGTTGACTTCGCTTCCTCAGTTACACTTATTTTCAAGACCATGAACGGGTTATGTAAAGATTTGTTAATAATTTATTTAGCAAAATATCATTTTCCCAGAACATTGCCTGTTCTTGCAAACTAATTGGAACATTTTGCATTCTTATATAGATTCAAGACCTACTGAGATTTACTTGGAAAACATTTAAATGGGTGTGAAAACAGCTTTCAATTTTTGGGGGTCATATGTTATTTACTTTTTATCAAGCTCCAACAGGCAGTAACAAAGTAGACTAATTTTAAGCATACAACTTAATGAATTTTTACATATGTATGAACATATGTAAAACCTGTGTAAAACTGGCATCTGGATCCAGAGAAAGAACATTTTTACTACAACAGAAGTTCCTTCAAATTCATTCCCAGCCCATGCTTTACCCAGAGCTAATCAGTATTCTGATTTCTAGAACTATTGATCAGTTTGTTCTTGAACTTCATATAAAAGATACACAAAATATGCCCGCTTTTGTGTCTGGATACTTTCAGAGCATAATTGCTGTGAAAGTCATCCACATTCTTCCTTTTTATAGGTTGTTGTTTCTTATTTTTCATTTACAGATCTCTGTACAGTAGTGTCCCGTTGTATGACTACACTGCACATCCTCTTTTCCTGTTGGTGGGCTTTGGCTTGTTTTCCCTTGGTGGCCGTTATGGATAAAGCTGCTGTTAATATTCTTGTGTGTCTTTTGTGGCCATATCCCCTCATTTGTCTCAGATGCACGCAGAACCACACGCGCACGCACGCGCACATGGACACACGCATACGTACACCTACAAGTGGAATCGCTGAGTCTTAGGGAGGAGGTACGTTAGTCCTCGATAGATTTTGCCAACCAGTTTTCTAAAGTGTGGTGCTCATTTAATTTGCGTGCCGACCAGCAGTGACAGAGAATTGCAGTTGCTCTACATATGTGGGATTTGGTTTTTTTTTTTTTTAATTTTAGTTTTTCTGTTGGTGGGTAGTAGTATCCGATTATGTTTTTAATTGGTAAACATTTTCGTATGTTGATTGGCCACTTGGATATCTTCCTTTGTGCCTGTGAATATGTCTCACTCATTTCTAAAATTGGCTTGTTTGGTGTCTAATAGATTTATAGGACAGTTTATGTATTCCAGATAAGATTCCTCTGTTGGATATGTATGTTGCGAACACAGCCTTCAGTTCTCAGTGTGCTCTGTACTCCTCAACAGAAACTTAATGCGCAGATGTTCAGAATTTAAGGAAATCTTATATTTTTTATTGTTAATGTTTTACTGTGCCATGTGTAAGAAATTTTGCCAGAGTAACAAAGATACTCTCCTATGCTTTTTTCTAGAAATGTTATCATTTACCCTTCATATGTAGATCTATGAAACATCTCAAATTAATTTCTGTGTATCGTAGTATATAATGGTCATGGCTCATTTAAAAAAAATCTCTGGCACTGTGTATTTAAAGGCTTTTTCTCTTTGTCTGATTTCCCTTATGGTATAGATTTGAGATTTTTAGGGGATAATCTTCTAATAATTTTTAGCTACCCAATCAGATGATTGTAGAAATTTCATCAAGTATCTTTGTTGGGAGCTATTTGAACTCCCCGGTAGAGTGAAAATTCCTGGTGAGGGTACGGTAAGTTTGCACGGTCTCTTGCCCCCAGATAGCTCCCAAAATCTACACTCGAAACTTTTCATTTCTGCTTGAGCACCAAACCTCAGAGTACTTTGCTGATTAGTGTCAGGAGTGGCCTGTCCCCCTGCCCTGTCCCTGAGGCATGATTGCACCTGGTAGGGAAGAAATGAGTAAACTAGATACACCCTAATGCAACATAGAACTTTCCCCTAAGCAATGAACTGATAACTGACCACCTTCTGGGCCTGAACGCCTTTGTGAAAGTCACTACTGCAATAAAATGTATCAGTCGTCTTTGGGACTGTGAGAGCAGGCATTATGTCTCCTGAGAACCTGGTTTTCTGGGAACTTTCTCTTAGAGTTATAAACAGCCTAATGACCCTTACTCATAAAAAACTGATCTTTACTAAACAATGCTGTTTGCCTCTTGGTTAAAGGTCGCTTCCTTAAGGCTAGACCCGAGGTTTTGTAAATACACCTATGACACCATGAGTGCTTGTAGTTAAGTTTTTATGACAATCATTACTACTAGAATCGTAACTTCTGCAGAATCCATGTCCTGGAAAATTGTAAAACTTATCTATGAGAAGTCATTTACTGCTCTTTCTGGTCCTTGTACCTTTTGTCATAAATAACGCTTGAGAACCAGACAGGGCAGAGATGCCTGCCAGAATGGTAGAGACGCCTGCCAGGTGGGCAGGGGTGCCGTCTGGTGATCAGAACGAAACACAAGGCTCTCTCACACTCTCTCTGGCCATCACCGTCCTCCTTCAGGGGAACCCTGGACCTGCAGGAGCTGGACTCCGGCATATTTTTTTTTTTTAATGCTCTCTGTAGTAGTTAATATTTTCACTCTGTGTTTAAACTTCTTTACCTTGAAGGAATGGGTGAAATGTATATGTTAAGGAAAGGAGTATGCCTTTTTGTAAAGAAAAAACTGCATAAATCATCTTCTGGTTTAGTAGATCTCATAAGGTTTTGGCCATGAGGTAAGCATGAACCCATGTTTTTCTGATCACTCTACATATCATTAAAAATGTTATGGGGGCACCTGTGTGGCTCAGTTGGTTAAATGTTCAACTTTGGCTCAGGTCATGATCTTGGTTTGTGGGTTCGAGCCCCACACTGGGCTCTGTGGTGACAGCTCAGAGCCTGGAGCCTGTGTCAGATTCTGTCTCCATCTCTCTGCCTCTCCCCCATTTATGCTCTGTCTCTCTCTCGATAATGAATAATATTAAAAATTTTTAATGTAAGAAAATGTTACAAACGTTTGCCCATTTTCAGGATCTTGTTTTTAATTTTTTTTTTATGTTTGTTTATTTTTGAGGGGGGGGGCGGGCAGAGAGAGAGGGAGACATAGAGTCTGAAGCAGGCTCCAGGCTCTGAGCTGTCAGCACAGAGTCTGACATAGGGCTTGAACTCAGGAGCACTGAAATCATGACCTGAGCTGAAACCGACTGAGCCACCCAGGTGCCCCAGGTTTCTGGTTTTATAAAACTAACCACATGAGTGGCCTAGTGTTTGGGAAGCCAGGTCGCCTGGGTTTGAGTCCTGCCTGTGCATTGCCAGTACGCCTTGGGCAATTTTTAACCTTGCTGTGCTTCACTGGCCTCACCTGTAACAGGAGGCTTAATTATAATATCCAGTACAGGGGATTGGTGTGAATACTACATAAGAATGAATATAAACAGTCAGAATGTTGTCTTGCACAAAGTTCATACTTCATAAATATTTTATATGCATATAGTCACGTGTGGATGGGCATTTATTTAATGTTGCTATTTTTCCTCTAGCACATTGTGTGTTGCGCCATTCAGCCTCCCCGCTGCAGCGGTTTGCCAGCGAACGATGCTGGAAACAGATTTTACTTGTGGAGCTAACTTTGTAACTTTCCCCTGAGAATAATTTTATAAAAAATTGATATCAAAGCAGATACTCTGTAAGTGATTTCACTTAGACAGTTTTTAATAAAAACATCTCTAGTAAATAAATTATTTACTGTCAAGAATATATTTTTTCCAGCACATCTTTTCTTCAGTGACTCATACAAAAAGTAATTATTTGACTACATTTTGGGTAGGAACGTAGAATCAATTTTAAAGTAGCTATGCTGTGATCCAGCCTCTCATAATATATAATATGTTCTTGCTCCTTCAAATTCTCAGCAGTATTTAAAAATATTGCCAACAATATTCATTGATAAAGATTAAATTCCAGGTTGTTTTTGCTGGGGTGGAGGGAAATATTATTTCAGCCATTTATACCATGAGAAGAAAGGTTTTGTCTGGCTGGTTTATGCTTTTTCTGACCTTTACTGTAAAGTATGAAGCCTCATAGGGACTTCTGTATATTGATCATTAAGTTTCATAAAACATTGAAAGAGACTAGACCGAGGATCACCTGAAACAGAGACATTTTTCTATTCAGGTGCTTAATTTTACATTTTCTTGCTAATTATGACAGAGCCGTATTCCCAACTAAAATATCAAGAGAGAATATACAGCAAACTCATCGTAACGGTAGGTAGTTGTCAGAATTTCCACTTTCTAAGCGTTTCACATCCCATTACCTAGTCGTTGTTGTTAACGTCCTAAGGTGGCCGAGGAAAACTGTAGGGAGCAGAGTCGTGCCGCGTCTTTGCTTGTGCGCCTGTGATTAGTGTTCCCTTCAGTTCCACTTGTCGGTTTGTTGCAGGAAGCGTTACAAGGTACTTGTCTACTTTTTCTTTTGCTAATTATTCAATGAATTTAGTCAGTATGAGATCATATAATTGGTACATCCATTTAAGCAGAGGTACGTGTACTGCTCTTGCGGTCCTGTGTGGTGAAATTGTACAAAACTCATTGCCCACTCTGCCACCCTGAGTCTTGCTGCCCCCAGCCTTTCTTCTAGAAACCTAAGTGCCCCCGGCTTTGTGTGGAAGAATGATACAGTCTCTGAAAAGACCAGTTGTTGGTGGGTTTTCTTGTGTTTGTTTGTATATATAGTAAATATATCTATTTTTTAAAAATTTTTATTTATTTTGAGATGGAGAGAGAGCATTAATGGGAAGGGGCAGAGAGAGAGAGGAGAGAGAATCCCAAGCAGGCTCCGCACTGTCGGCACTGAGCTTGACGTGAGGCTCTAGCTCATGAACTGCAAAGTCATGACCTGAGCTGAAATCAAGAGTTGGGCGCTTAAATGACCAGGCCACCCAGGCCCCCTGACAAGTTCTAAATTTTTTTTGAAACACACTCCAATTGATCACTTTGGAGACCTCTGGTCTAAAATAACAAAACACTTGCTTAAGTGCTAGAGAACAGGGAACTGATTCATTGATGAAGGACTAAAGTTTGGAAGCCAAGGAAAGAGATCTGAGAGAAAAAATTAACAGAGAAGGTGATGAAAAATTGGAGGAAAGGCAAAGAAAAACCGTAAAAGAAAGAAGATTCCAAAAAGGAAGATGAAAAATGAAGAAAAAAAAGCAGCAACCAGGGGAAAAAATTGACTGTGATCCAGAATTTCTGCAATTCTTGTGCTTTTTGTCTACAAACTTGGAAATGAATGTTACATCAATCATTGTCAGCTTCTACTCTTTTCCTTCTAGTATGTCCCGTACCCACACTTAGGAAGTCCATCTAACCATGCTCTCAGATTGTTTGGATTGCCAGAATAATCGTTTCCATCCAGTGCCAGAAGGTGAGTAGGAAGGCATGGATAGTAGCCCCAAGTGCCTCCTCTTTGGTTTGTGCTTCTGTTTCTCTGTCCTCGAGGCCTGAGCTTATCACCTGGCCTCCTGCCTCCACACAGATGAACACTAGTGCCAGCAAGGTAGGATGAAGGACCTATAATGTAGATAAAAAAATTTAATGAACTCTGTAATCCAGTTTTTAAAATTATTGTGAGACAGACATTTCCAGATTGATTTTTCTTGCCAACTAGACAAAGAATAACACTGCAGAAAATGCATTTGAACACAATATATAACACCTATTTGTAATTTTGAAACTATTGGCTGACTAAGATTAGAAGAGAATTACCTTAGTTTGATGCTACCTCCAAAAAAGCCGACATCATATTCAACATCGTAATATCAGAATATGAACAATTTCATCCTGAGATTGGAACAAAGCAAAGATGTCCCCCATCACTACTTGTGAACATTGTATTGGAGGTCCTACCCAGTGCAATAGCTGGAAAAAAAAAAAGAAATGTATAAAATGTCAATACTACCCAAAGCAATCTGTACATTCAGTGTAATCTCAGTCAATATTGCCCTGGCTTTCTTCTCAGAGCTAGCACAAATAGTCCTAAAATGTGTATGGAACCACAAAAGACCGCAAATAGCCAAAGTAAGTTTGAAAAAGAAAACCAAAGCAGAAGGCATCAAGGTCTTGGACTTCAGCCTCTACTACAAAGCTGTCATCATCAAGACAGTGTGGTATTGGCACAAAAACAGACACAAAGGCCAGTGAAATAGAATAGAGAACCTAGAATTGGGCCCACAAGTGTATGGCCACCTGATCTGTGACAAATCAGGATAGGGTATCCAGTGGAAAAAAGACAGTCTCTTTAGCAAATGGTGCTGGGAGAACTGGACAGAAACATGTAGAAGAATGAAACTAGACCAGTTTCTTACACCATACACAAAAATTAACTCAAAGTGGATGAAAGACCTGAATGTGAGACAGGAAACCATCAAAACCCTAGAGGAGAAAATATCGGCAACAACCTCTTTAACCTTGGCTGCAACAACTTCTTACTCTACATGTCTCCAAAGGCAAGGGAAAAAGAAGAAAAAAATGAACTCTTGGGACCTCATCAAGATAAAAAGATTCTGAACTTCGAAGAAAGCAATTAGCAAAACTAAAAGGCAACCGACAGAATGAGGAAAGGTATTTGCAAATGACATATCGGATAAAGGGCTAGTGTCCAAAATGTATAAAGAAGTCACCAAACTCCACACCCAAAAACAAATAGTGTGAGGAAATGGGCAGAAGACATGAATAGACACTTTTCCAAAGCAGACATCAAGATGGCCAACAGACACATGAAAAGAAGCTCATCATCGGGGAACTACAATCAAAACCACATTGAAATACCACCTCGAACCAATCAGAGTGGCTAAAACAAACAGCTCAGGAAACAACAGATGTTGAAGAGGGTGTAGAGAAAAGGATCCCTCTTGCACGGCTGGTGGGAATGCAAACTAGTGCAACCGCTCTGGAAAACAGTGTGGGGGCTCCTCAAAAAATTAAAAATAGAATTATCCTATGACTGAGCAGTAGCACTACTAGGAATTTATCCAGAATTTACAAGAGTGCTGATGCATAGGGGCACATGTACCCCAATGTTCATAGCAGCGCTTTCAACAATAGCCAAATTATGGAAAGAGCCTAAATGTTTATCAAATGATGAATAGAAAAGAAGATGTGGTTTTTATGTACAATGGAATACAACTTGGCAATGAGAAAGAATGAAATCTTTCCATTTGGAACAACGTGGATGGAACTGGAGGTTATTATGCTAAGTGAAATAAGTCAGAGAAAGACATATATTTTCATTCATATGTGAAATTTGAGAAACTTAACAGAAGACCATGGGGGAAGGGAAGGGGGAAAAATAGTTTCAAACAGAGAGGGAGGCAAACCATAAAAGACTCTTAAATACAGAGAACAAACTGAGGGTTGATGGAGGGGTGGGGGAGAGGGGGAAATATGGGTGATGGGCAGTGAGGAGGGCAGTTGTTGGGATGAGCACTGGGTGTTGTATGTAAGTGATGAATCATGAAATCTACTCCTGAAGCCAAGAATGCACTGTATACACTGTGTGTTAGCTAACTTGACAGTAAATTGTATTTAAAAAATTCTTATATTGCTTTTTAAAATTAAAAAAAATATGGAGAAAAAAGAAATGCATAAGAACTGGAATGAAAAAAATAAAATTACCATTATGTTCAGATGACATGAATGTGAACCTGGAAAATTGAAAAGAATCCATGCACTATTGAAATTAATAAGAAAATTTGTCAAGGCCACCAGTTATAAGGTCACTACAGAATATCAATTAATATAAGATTAATGTAAAAACAGATTTATACTAACAAAAAATTTAGGGGTAATTCCTTAAATACAGTAGTATCCAAAAAAAATCAAATACTTAGGAATAAACCTAATGGACAAAATGTACATATTCAAACCTATGAAACATTGAGAGACGTGTACAAGGATGTTCATAGCATAATATTTATAACAGCAAAAAACCTGTAGATTATTCAAATCCCCATCGCATTGAGATATTTAAATACACAGTGGTGTAGTCACAATACATAGCAATACTCTACTGTGAGTGTAGCGGGGTGGATCTCATAAGTCTAATACAAAATACAAAATGAACAGCTAATTCTTGATGGTAGAAGTCAGCGTAGTAAGGACTTTTCTAGAGGGAGATGATATCTGAAGGGAGAGCAAGAGAAATCTGGAGGCTAGTGATGTTCTTCTTCTTTTTCTTTTTTTTAATAAATTTATTTATTTATTTTTGAGAGACAGAGAGAGACATCACGAGCAGGAGAGGGTCAGAGAGAGAGGGAGACACAGAATCTGAAGCAGGCTCCAGGCTCTGAGCTAGCGGTCAGAACAGAGCCCGATGCGGGGCTCAAACCCACGAACCGTGAGATCATGACCTGAGCCGAAGCCGGGTGCTTAACCAACTGAGCCGCCCAGGCGCCCTGAGGTTCTTCTTTAGCTGTGGACTGCTTACACATATTCAGTTTGGTGAAAATTAATCTAATTATGTGTTTGAGTATCTATACATTTTCATATGCCTACTACACATCAGTAAAAACGTTTTCTAAAAAAATTTAACGCTCTTTGTATACGCGGATGGTAGTAGATTAACATTGGGTGTACAGGTACCTTAGATTCCTGCAGTCAGACTGGATTGTCGTGTGATATTGATACATAATGGCAGCATGGCCTTGTGCACCCAGGAAGCGCATGTGTGAGCTCCTTCGTCATCTCTAAGGTGGGGGGTGATATCATCATTATTTAGTTACATTGAGAATTTAATATGGCGTATTGATGTCATTGGGAAAAAAGCCCATTCCCTTCCCTTTAAGGGACACCAAGTACATTTATGTATGTATATATACACATAATATGTCTGTGATAGAAAGCAGCAACTCAGTGAATTTTAAATTACAGTTCATGATTATATTCAAAATGATGTATCTATACAGAAACTTTAGATATGCTTACAGTTTACATTTATAAATCAAGTATAACCATACATTTGTGTGGCTATGTTCAACTATAGAGCAAAATTCATTGAAAATTTTTTACAGCGACAGTGTGGCAATATATTTTTTTCCCTCTAAAAGCTGTTATGTATGATAAAATTTATCATTAGTTACATTTAGGTTGTTATAGATGATATGTTGGGATCTAATAATGATCTTTCTCCCTTTGCAGCTTGTCAGATTTAATCAGTAGGTAATCAGACATTGATGGAAAATGAAATTCAAAGTTATGCTCTGCATTTCCATATTTGCATACATCAGTCTGAAGACCTGAGCCATTTTATAGTCCAAAATAATGGAAATGACTTTTATTTCCATCCACTTAGTCAGTGACATATTCATTTATTTAAATATTTGTCAAGAACTGACTGATTCCAGCCACTTTTCTGGGTCCTGGGTAGTGGATGAAACAAAGGCTTTTGTCTTCTCAGTGATTATGGTTTCTGTCCCCCCGAATGCTGTCTGCATGTCAAATATATGTTCGATCATGATGTGACCAGTAAGGGGGCAGGACATGTGACCTGGGGGTTGCACACAGGATGACTGAGGCAGGCCTGTCTTTTTAGATGGCATTTGAACAGGGATGAGAAAGAAAAGTTACACCGATGTGTAAGGGACACACATTCTTTACTTGACCAACTGAATATACCCTCATCTTAATTCTAAATCAAGTCATCTGTGTTGGCATTTAAGAAATAAAACAAAGAAAAAGAGACGAAAACACAGACTCTTACATACTGAGAACAAACTGGTGATTACCAGAGGGAAGGTGAGTAGGGGGTGGGCGAAAGCGGTGAAGGGAGCTCAGAGCCCACTTCTCCTGATGAGCACGGAGTAGTGTAGACAATTACTGAATCACTCTGTTGTGCGCCTGGAACTAATATAACCCTGTATGTTACTTATACTTCTAATTAAAAAAAGAAAACACGAAATAAAAATTTTTTAAATATCTCTCTGGAATGTGTTTGTTGTTTTTTAGTTTGCTTTGGTTTTATATTTTTGGACATAACCAAAATGGCCATTGCTGTCGCTGAAATCAAAGCACGGATTCAAAGGACTAGTTTTGAATGTTGAACTTCTGGAATTCAGGGCTTCTAGTTCTGACTTCTTTTTTCAGAACCTGGCTTTTTCGTTGTTGATGGTGGTGATAACATTTTTAAATTTTTATTTTATCTTTGAGAGAGAGAGAGAGAGAGAGAGAGAGCGAGCGAGTGAGCGAGCATATGCAAGTTGGGGAGAGGGGCAGAGGGAGAGAGAATCCCAAGCAGGCTCCATGCTCAGCATGGAGGCCCTGATGCGGGACTCATTCCCACGACCCTGGGATCATGACCTGAGCTGAAATCAAGAGTCAGGTGCTCACCAACTGAGGCATCCAGGCACCCCTATTTTTAATTTAATTTAATGTAATGTCATGTAATTTACTTTAATTTCAACTCAGAGATCTAACATTTATATACATTATGAAATACCCACCAAGATAAGTGTCGTCACCATCTGTCATTGTAGTTATTGACTATATGCCCAGTGCTGTACTTCTCATCCCTCCCCCCACCTTAATTATTTTGTAACTGGAAGTTTGTACCTATTAATCCCTACTTTACCCATCCCTCCCCCCATCCCCTCTGGCAATGATTAGTTCTCTGTAGTTGAGTCTGTGGTTTTTTTGTTTTGTTCTGTTTTTTTTTTAGATTTCATGTATAAGTTAGAGTCTTTGTCTTTCTCTGTGACTTACTTCACTTAACATAATACCAAATTGTCACCAATGGCAAGATTTCCTTCTTTTATTATGGCTGAATAATATTTCATTGTGTGTATGTGTGTATATACACATGTGTGTTTATATTACACACATACCATCCTCTTTTTGCATTTATGTATCAGTGGACTCTCAAGTTGCTTCCATATCTTGGCTTTTGTAAATAATGCTGCTGTGTTAAAAGAACGCACTCTGTAATATTTCAGTTTTTGAAATTTTTGAGGCTTATCATTTTGGCCCTGTGTGTACCCCATGTGTACCAGTAAAGAATGTGCATTCTGCAGTAGTTGTTGGATATAGTAGGCTATAAAAATGGTAGACCTCAAGATACTTGTGAGAGCTCTTCAGATTTCTTAAGCTCATATTCTATATAATGATTTTCTTATAGTGGTTCCATCATTGAGATAAGTATTAAAAATCTCCAGTTATGACTGGATCTGTTGATTTTCATTTGGTGTATCAGTTTTTATGTGTTTTGAAACTCTGTTATTAGGTGCTCTTAACATTTATAATTATCATGTCTTTCTTTTTTTTTTATAA
>PISW01004498.1:0-30000 GCA_004023785.1 Mungos mungo
GGAAGGGGGAGGGGAAGGGAGGAGGGAGAGGGGAGAGGGCAAGGAGGAGAGCAGAGAGAGGGGAGGAGAGGAGAGGGAAAGGAGGGAAGAGGAAGGGAGGACAGGGGAGGACAGGAGAAAGTTCTCAGCAGCTCCCACCACGCCTTGCTGGCATTTCTTTCTGCCGCTGGCTGCTGATGATCACAAGGAACTACAGGGACCAGCAATCCTGAAACTCATGGCCCAGGAATGTCCTGCTTAGTGGTCAAAGTCATCCAGACCCATGACTGTGGCTTGGCGTTGATTCCAGAGGTAGGAATCTCCTTTGGCTTTCCAGGTTTCTGGAACAAAGAGTTGTTTTTTGTCACTATATCCCAATCTGTGTTTTTTGGAACTGTAATGTCCTGCAAAATATTAATAAACATTTTTAAAACACCATAATGAAATACATTTGGGAAATGCCAAAATAAGTATAGTTAAATAAGTTCTTTTTATTGCAGACCTTCTCAGGGCCTTCAATATGCCAGATACAAGTTGTGCCCCTCCAGGCACAGGATATGGAATTTGGGATTCCTAATCCTATTCGATCAGACTTCCTTTCTGTGTTCTGCCTGCTCCCGGCTGACTGTGCTCTTCTGCATGCGGCACGTGAGGACGTCCCTCCCTTCCAAGTTTAAAAACGCCACTCTGCCCCTCTAGTCTTCCCACAGATCAGACTGTGCATTTTCAAATGACATGAAAAGTTCTTTATAACCCAGGGCCAGGCCACCTCTCCCACTCGGCGCCTGTCATCTGCACCCTGTGACACATTCAACTAACCTGGCGTACTGCCGGGTTCTCACCGAGCAACGCCATCATGGCGTCACTCTTGCTGTCTCACACGCCTTTCCTGCCTCACCGGTCTACGTGTCCTGGCAGCCGAGGGGCCCCCCACCCCATCTCACGCCTCCGAGCTCCCCACAAGACCTGCCACTCTACCCCGTGGCTCACCATTCCTCAGTCTGTCCCCTCCAGTGGGCTCTGGGCCCTGGGAAGGGAGGTCGGGTCTCGCTCACTGCACGTCCATGCTTCCATACACCTGCTTCTTCACGAGGAGTCAGGGTCTGGGATGTGCACAAGCCACATGTCACCAGACGGGGAGGTGACTGCCATGACGGGCTGTCAGGGGCAGAGCCCGCTGGGTCTCGTGCCCATGGCTTCCTGCTTTCCAGTCCCCAGGGCTTGCTATGGGCACAGCTACGTTGTTTTTCCTTCCCTGCATCTGTATTGTTTGATGTTTAGCCTTCTGTGTCCCTACGTATACCGGGCGTCCCTTCTAAGTACCGTGGAGTTGGGTTTTGTTGTGTTTTGTTTTGCTTTGTTTTGTTTTAATGTTTATTGATTCTTGAGAAAGACAGAGCATGAGCAGATAAGGGAGGAGACAGAGAATCCAAAGCAGGCTCCAGGCTCCGAGCTGTCAGCACAGAGCCCTATGCAGGGCTCAAACTCACAAACCTTGAAATCATGACCTGAACCAAAGTCAGTGTTTAACCAGCTGAGCCACCCAGGCTCCCGGGTTTTGTGTTTTATTTACTCTTTCAGTTGGAGTGTTAGACCACTTGCATATCACCCGTTCCTTAACGGGATGCAGTTTAAATCTGCTCTCTTGACTCTTCATTTTCTACTTTCCCTCATTTGTTTTATATCCTTTCCCCTCCTCCCTGTCTTTCAGATTAGTATTTTTTTAATATTCCATTTCCCCACTGTTATCTTGTTACTTATATATTCTCTCCTTCTCATTTCATAATTATCTGGGGGATTACATTCATCCTGACTCATTATTAAAGTCTAACATAAATTAGTGCTTTCCCCACCTTCCGGACAGTGAAAGGACCTTAGAACATTCTAATTCTGTTTATGCCTCTTCTGGCTCATGAGCTACTGTTATGCGTTTTAATGCTATGTGTGTTTCAGACCTCCTCATGACATAATTATTATTTTATGTGGTCAATATCCATTCAGACTTGCCCACGTCAGTGCTGGTCCTTCCGTGTTGCCACCTGCCATCCGGGACCCTTTTCCCTCTGCCTGAAGAGCACTTTCCAGTATGTTCTCTAGTATGTGTCTAATGGTAATGCTTTCTCTCAGCTTCTGCTTATCTTCGCTGTCTTTCATTTTGCTTCCATTTCTTTTCTGGGAAATGTCAAGCCTCCAGAAGTAGAGAAAACGATGTAATAAACCTCTGTGTACCCATAACCCAGCTTAAACCATCATTTCTCAGCTCCATTACCTGGAGGATATTTTATTGCAGAGTCTAGCCTGTCGATGATTTTCCGTCAGCACTTTGAAGATATTCCATCGTCTTCCGGTGACCACCATTTCTACAGAGGGGCCAGCTGCCAGTGTTACTGATGCTCCTTTGAATATGCCTGACAATTTTCGGATAGCTTTTAAAAAATTCTATTTATTTATTTATTTTGAGAGAGAGAGAGAGAGAGAGAGAGAGAGAGAGAGAGCGAGCGCAGGGGAGGGGAGGGGCAGAGAGAGAGGGAGAGAGAAAGAATCCCAAGAAGGCTCTGTGATGACAGAGCCCGATGCAGGACTCAAACCCACGAACTGTGAGATCATGAACTGAGCCACGATCGAGAGTCGGACACTTAACTGAGCCGCCCAGGCGCCCCTGCCTGATCATTTTTGATTGTCGGACATTGTATATTAAAAACTTCGGTATAATTTGAAGCTGCGGATGGGGCTGTCTTCCTCTGGGGGGTGTTTGCTTTTTGCTTTTCGTAGGCAGCCAGGCGGGATGCACCAGCCAGGTTACCTTGACTTAATCCAGCTGGGAAGTGAGACGCTCCCAGACTGGGCTTTGAGCCTCGGGAGGGCCGGTCCGGTTCTTGTGGGCTTGTTCTTAGAGTGCGGTGAGCCTCTCAGGACCCGCAGCCCCGCTCTGTCCACGGAAACCTCCGCTCAGGTTCGCTGCCTCTCCATCGCCTCTTTGAAGCACAGAAAAAACCCATTTTGGCCACTTCTTGAAAATGGCGGCCAGACTCCAGGGGCCCTGCTGCCTCCACTGAACGGGCTGCAGGCCACCACGAGCTTGGATGTCGCTGCCAGATAAGACGCCTTCCTCCCGGTTCAGCAAAGAAAGCATGTCCTGGTTGGATCGTTCCCTCTGTTTCGTCCATGCTCACCTTCTGCTCCTGAGCAACGGGACACATACGGGGAAATGAAATGACCAATAGTTTTGCGATCCACAGTTTCCCCCCCAGATTTGTTTGTGGTTATCGTCTGTAAAAAATGAATCAAATGTACACGCATTTCTAGTGCTGCACAAGGGGCCCCTGACCAACTTGATCTGTGTGGCTTGATTTTAATGCATGAAGTTCAGATGCACCAAAACGTTTTTATTTTACAGATGACGGTGACCCACAGGCTCCAGAACACATCAGAAAGTCAAACACTGCAAACCTGGGGTGGTCCTGAGTATGAGGGAGACGGGCGGGGTGCAGCGGGGCGCAGCGCTCGGGCCCACCCAGCGGGAGGGGCTCCCGGGGCCACAAGCTCCGGAAACAAAATCACAGCAGCTACTGAGTGTCGGGCAGAAGAACTGAGGCCTCGAGTGTCAGATCTGATCTTTCAAAAGGAGCTGAAAGGCCAAATCACTTCATAGAATAGCCAGATTTTTAAGTGTTGGCTTGATTTAAAAAAAAAAAAAAATCCAAGCCAAACAAAATACAACTCTGGGCCAAAATCAGCTTTTGTGTCGATGGTTTGTGACTTTCATCCTCATAAAACCAAGAAAGAATCAGCATTGAGCTTTATTTTGTAGTTTCGCTGTTTTCATCAGCAAAGAGCTAGGAGACGCTCCTCCCTTGGGGGCACCTCGGTGTCCCTGCGCCGCCTGCGGCCCCTCCTGGGCACACGTGGGCTGCCAGCGTGCGCCCCAGGCGGCTCTGCCCCATTCCTGGGTGCCTGGATTGTATGAGCAAACTTAAAAATATGCACGAGCACACAGCGCTGTGCAGCCGGGAGCACCGAGGGGCCTGTGAGGTGCGCACAGCGTCCAAGCGACTTCCCTGTGCCGTCAGGACCCAGCTTCCTCATCCGTCTGCTGTCCCCCTGTTGGAGTGACGGTGACTGAGAAGCTGATGCGCCCGTGACGGCCACTCCGCACCCCGGCGTCCCTGATGGCTGAGAAAGGGCCATCTTCCCAACAGAGGGTGCGTCCTCCTCTCCACCGCCTCTTCTGCCTGTTCTCCAGGCCCATCACAGCGACAGGGCACGAGCATGAGATGTGGCACCAGGAGCCGCAGGGCCGTGTCCTTGCCACGTGTTGGCTGGGTCCAGCAGTTTGCCCTGCGATCTGCCTCTCCCCGCTGTCACCAGGCCGGTGGGCTGCTGACACACGCATTCTTCGAGCTGCTGGGAAGCTGTGGAGTGCGGTGCACACCCCCAGGCTGGCTCTCTCACTTCTCCCCTGCCCCCAGGCCTCTCTGCGGGTCTCTGGTTCCCCAGGAAATGCCCCCATGCGGCCTCAGGCCGGCCCTTCCTCGCTCCTGCCCTGCTGTCACCAGAGGCTTGGGGCGAGGCCTCGACTGGCCAGGGTGTGCATGTGGCTTCACTGATGACGGGCACAGTCCTCAGGAAGGAGGATTGGTCCTTGTTACCAATGTTGGGCCCTTAAAGGTCCTCACAGAGGCGCCTGGGATGTGAACTCTGAGCCCCCACCTCTCTGCCCCGCTCCAAGGCTCCAGGCAGCTCTGGCTCTCCCAGCGTGACCCCGTCGCCCGGTCCCTCCTCCCCTCCTGGATCCCAGTTCTGTGCTCTCCTGGCCCTCAGGGCATCATTCTCTTGGGGCATCAAGTATCCAATGATTTTTACACAGTAGCCCCGGAATGGTGTCACCAGGCTTCTTAAAGTGACCATACTTTCAGTAAAAAAAAGTCCCTCCAGTTCAGGGTACACTTGGGAGCCGAGGAAGGACAGCCTGACAGGTGTCAGAATGAAATGGGCCCTGGGGGCACCCTGCCCGGCCACGTGCTAGAGCGTGGCCATCACAGGTGGACAGAGGGCAGAAAGGAAGAATGCCAGGCCACACTGTTCATTTAAAAAGCGAATTACTGGGGCTTCCGGGTGGCTCAGCCGGTGAAGCGTTGGACTTCGGTACAGGTCACGATCTCACAGTTTGTGAGTTCGAGCCCCACGTCGGGCTCTGAGCTGACAGTGCAGAGCCTGCTTGGGATTCTCTCTCCCTCTCTCTCTGCCCCTCCCCCACTCACACTTTCTCCCTCCCTCAAAAATAAACTAGGAAAAAAAAGCAAATTACCAAACAATATATAGCATGACGGCTAGTATAATTAATATAATGCAATGTAATATCACATATGTTTACACAAATCAAGTCAAGCTGGGGCACCTGGGTGGCTCAGTGGGTTAAGCATCCGACTCTTGATCCTGGCTCAGGCCATGATTCCACAGTTTGTGGGATTGAGCCCCCCACTGGGCTCCGCACTGACAGTGTGGATTCTGCTTAGGATTCTCTCTCTGTGTCTCTCTCTCACTGTCCCTCCTCCACTGGCTCTCTCTCTCTCTCACACTCTCTGTCTCAAAATAAATACATAAACTAAAAAAACAGGGAAGCCTTTACAACAAACTCTTATCAGTGATTATATCTGCACGGGGGGGGGTTACTGATGCTTTAAAATGTTTAGCTTCTCTGCATTTTCCGTATTTTCTAACATTTTTAAATAATAAAAACTGTCTCATGAAGAATGATTCTGATGGTAAAAAGATTCAGCCCACCAACCCTGGCCTCTGCGACATATTTTCTAGGGGCGCCCCCTGCAGCCCACAGGGGAGGGTGCAGTCTGAGGTGTCCTAGGCTCCCCCCACCCCCCACAGTGCTGGGACCACCTCCCTGTCGGAGGACGAGACCTCACACTGTCTTATAATCCTCCCTCTCACTAGGGGGCGCCCTCAGACGGTCTTCGTCCCCGTGCTTCTTACTGCTGGGACCACTTAATTTCAGCTCCTTCATTTTTATGTGCTGTTTCCGGTCTTCCCCACTGGACCACATCGACCAGGGCACGAATCGATGCCACCCAGCTGGCTCGGTCATGAGAATACATAGTTAGTGCTCAATAAAGTCACTAAAGGAGTGAGTGAATGCATTCAAATCAGGACTGAGAGTCCTCATCCCTGTCGCTGACGATGTCGGCCATCAGATGTGTCTTGCTGAAATGCAGAAATCCTGCAGGGCAGCAGAGGCTCTTTGTCACTCCCTGGAGTGGCACCTGTGTCACCCAGATTGGAGAAAACTTCCTACACGTTTGTCCCCCAAGAGTCTCATTCTCTGCACAAGCTCAAACTGAGCCCACCTGGGTGACGTGGGGCTCCTAAGGTTTCTCCCCAACATTACCAGATAAAAACAAACGAGTCAGGGGCGCCTGGGTGGCTCAGTCGGTTGAGTGTCCGACTTACTCTCGGGTCATGATCTCGCGGTTCCTGAGTTCGGGCCCCACGTTGGGCTCTGTGCTGACAGCTCGGAGCCTGGAGCCTGCTTCGAATTCTGTGTCTCTTTCTCTCTCTGTCCCTCCCCTGCTCTGTCTTTCGAAAACAAATAAATGTTAAAAAAAACCAACAACAACAAACTAGTCAAACTCTTACATTTTTCATGTCTTAATTTTGAAGACGCACAATATGGGTAAAAAAAATACATGTAAATATAAACAAATACATATATTTATATATTTATACATAAAAACCCATTTCTCCTTTGGGCGTATGTTTCCAAAGCGAGAACAAAGCGTTTCCCCGAGCGTGTGCATCAGAATCACCCGGAGGGCTTTCCCAGCATGCTGAGCACTGAGTCCGGCCCGGTTTCTGGTTCACAGGGTCCCGGGGTCCTGAAAAGCTGCCCTTCTAGCCAGTTCCCAGCTGGGGCTGCAGCCGCTGCTGGTCCCGGCGCCCCCTGGGAAGCATCCTGAGCCGGAGGACTCTGCTGGGCTGGGGGGGCGGGGGGCAGCAGCCCGGCTTACCTGCCAGTGTGGCCCTGAGGACATCACTGCCCCTTTCTGGAATGTGGCTGGGGCTGCCTGGTCAGCCTGTGCTAACCAGCACTGGGCAGCAGAGGGCAGCAGAGATTGGGAAACAGGGTTACTTGGGTGGCAGGACCCCCTCCACTGAGCAGATCAGTCCCACAGCTCGGCCCTTCAAAAGCATTGACCAAAGAAACAAAACAAGTCCTACCCCGTGGGTGCTCTCTTTTGTGACGAGGTCCGGTAACTTGACGCCTTACCTGGAAGTTTATTTATTAGAGTCAGATGATACCAAACTGCCGTAATCGCCCTGTATACAGGGAAACTGAGGCCTGGAGAGAGAGGAAGGGCCACAGCCACACACTGTGGCCGGCTCGGGACAATGCACCGGCCTATCATTCCATCCCTTTGTGAGTTTTACATTCCCTCCCAGGAAAGAATCAGGCCAGGTGGCCCGAGGGCTAGCTTCCTGCCACTGGTCTGGGGGTGGGGTCCCAGGAAGAGGCCCAGGGACCATGATTTTGGGAAGGACGTGAGCGGTTTCTGAGCTGGGCCCTATGACCTTAAAGTCCCTTCCATGTACAGCTGGAAAAGAGCTCCCTGCAAATATTTGACCCCGGGGCCCCCAAACATCTCTTCAGAGACGGCAGGTGATCCGAGTCTGTCCCCCTCAGCCGGTCTTCAGCTGAGCGGCCCATGCTCCTTTTCCCAGGGTGGATCTGTCCATGTGGGCCCATGAGGGGCGGTGGCTCTCCCTTCCCCAGTGACTTTGGGTCACCAGACCCCATTCGTTCATCAGGTCTGGGATGGGGTGGGGGGCCTGGAATCTGCGTGTTAAACAGGCTCCCAGGAGACTCGGGCTGGCCTTCCCCGAACACACCGAGAGAATCACTGCGTCGAGGTGAAGCCGGGGTTCAGAGGAGTAAAGAGGCCTGGCCAGCTCCGGCAGTCTCCTGTCCCTGTCCTCAGAATCACCCGCCCTCCATGAGAAGCATTCCTTGGTTCTGGCAACTTCCTCCAACTATCTCGGAGCTCCCTGACGTTTGGGACTCCCAAGACAAGAGAGGAGGCCCCATGCCCTTGCCTCTTACTAACAGATTATTTTTTTTTAATTTTTTATTTATTTTTGAGAGAGAGAGACACAGAGTGTAAGTGGGGGAGGGTCAGAGAGAGGGAGACACAGAATGTGAAGCAGACTCCAGGCTCCAAACTGTCAGCGCAGAGCCTGATGCGGGGCTTGAACCCACGAACTGTGAGATCATGACCTGAGCCGAAGTCACCTCTTAACCGACTGAGCCACCAGGTTGCCCCACTAATAGGTTATTAATCAAAATAACAAGCTGTTCAGTAAGACATATTATTCTTCTCCCTTGATAAATCATCTTCCTCGTCATCTGGGAGGCCAGCTTTGAATTTAGAAGTCTAGGGGCGCCTGCATGGCTCAGTCGGTTAAGCTCAGTCTGATTTCAGCTCAGGCCATGACCTCGTGGTTCATGAGTTCGAGCCCCCCCTCAGGCTCTGTGCTGACAGCTCAGAGCCTGGAGCCTGCTTCAGATTCTGTGACTCCTTCTCTCGCTCTTTCCCTCCCCTGCTCACACTCTTTCCTGTTCTCTCTCTCAAATAAAGAAATATTTTAAAATGTTAAAAAACAGAAATCTCACAAGTCGCCTATCAGAACATGCAGTGCAGAGACCTGGGCTTCCGCCCACCCTCTCTGAGGGCCTCCCCCAGCTCTTGGTCTCACCTGTGTGCCCCCGCAGCCCCACATGTCCGAGCCCTGTCCATGCCTCCGACCCGCCACCCGCACACCCGGCCGCTCTGTTACCCACAGGGGGACGGACCCAGGGAGAGAGGCCCCCAGACCCGGACGTGGCTCGGGGCTCTAGGTTCCCAAGATGAACTCGGGAAGGTCAGGATGAAGGGCGCAGGGGCACATCTTGTCCAGTAGACAGGGGCCTGGCTCCAGGGGGGCAGAGCAAGTCCTGAAGCCCCTCCAGCCAGGGTCTCAGGCCCAGACTGCCTCTGGGGCGGCAGCGCCGGAGCCCCCCGCTTTGGGAGATGCGGGGCCCGGCGCCGATCACCACGTCTGTCACCACACCGCACTCCTCGGAGGCCCGGCCTCTCCTGCACCCCCAGGGGCCCCTCAGTGTGGCCGTGTCCTCATCAGGCCCTGTGCTCCCGTGTGCTACCGAAGGTTATTCCCACGGGTGGGATCCTCAGTTGTTTCTGAGAAAAAAATAGATGTGGGGTCCAGGAGGCCGTGGGGACCCTCGAGGGGCTTTAGGGAGTCGGTTGGACAGGACCCCTGAGTGGCCATCCAGCTCTGCACCCTGCCCCAGGAGGCTTTTAGGGCAAAGGGCAGGTGTGTGCTCAGGGGTTGTGGCCATGCTGGGTGCGTGACACAGACCTCGCGCCAAGCCGGGCCTGGGTGCTGCTGGACGGTGGGAGGCGAAGGCCCCGGGTTATCAAAAGCCCCCAGGGCAGGCCTGCTGAAGCTACACTGGCGTGGGGCTCCCACAGCCACGCAAGGGCTTTCTCGACCTTCAGGGAGCCTGATGGGACAGAGATGGCAGCAATGCACGGCCGAGGGGGGCAGGGGCCCGCGGAGGGACTGCAGCTCAGTGCGCAGGCGTGGGCTGTGCAATGGCAGCCTGCTGGACAGGCAGGCAGCAGAGGCTCGGGGGCGGGGGGGGGGGAGGGGGGGAGGGGGACCTGCGGCGGCCCCAACTCCATCCCCCCGGGGCGGCGGGGGGCGGGGGTTGCACAGGACGGGAAGGCCATGGAAATGCGGCTTCCTGGGCCCCACACCACCCTTTCTGAATCGGCAGGGCTAGGAATCTGAATTTCAACGAGCCCTCCAGAAGATTCAAATATACGCTAAAGTGTGAGAAGCACAACTTGGAAATCGTTTTTCATTCATCCAGTCCTCAGGTATTTACAAAGCGTTCCCTCCCTCAATACCATTGGATTCCTGTCTCCTGCAGCTGAGAACAACCAGCTCGCCCCAGGCAGATTCCCCCCTCCAGGAATCTCCGCTGCAATTTCACCTCCTCTGGGGGCGCCCTTCCCAAAAGGGCTGCCACCTCCAAGCCCTCTTCACCGCATCCCCTTCATTTAGCTCCTTCTTGGCCTTTACCACAGGCATCAATAATTGTGTATTTATTTTACTCATCGTGTATCTCCCTCTCAGGAATATAAATTCCCCCACTCCCAAAGCCTGATGTATCAAGATCACCCCTCTCTCCCCTGTGTTGTTGGCATTTAACAGGCTCTGGACATATTTGTGGAATGATGAATGAGGCTACCGAGACTCAGTGATTCATTGTCGCTTCCCAGAATGAGACAATGGGATGGGTGCCGGCTGGAGAAAGGGGGCATTTGAAATAGGCTTAGGTGGCACAGGGCTCACGTCCTGCCCGCCCCTCGTGCCTGGCTGCCAGGGCCGCTCTGTGGGGACACGTTCTCGGGAGAGGCAGAGAGGAAGAGGGACCAAGAGAGCTCACCACTGGGGCGTCCCCCCTGGTGGGGAAGGATTCAGGGCTCAACACGCTTCCTGGGGTCGGGTCTGCACAGGTAGGAGGAAGAGGCGGGGCTGCCCCGGGCCTGGCGGGAACCTTCCCTCCAGAACCTGCTTGTACCTACTTGCACACCTGGCGCGCCTTGGATTGTTTTTTGGCTGCCTTGTTGGAAGATGAAGCTTTCTTTTAAAAAGAGGAGGAAAAAAAAAAGGAGGAAAAACCCAAAAACCTCCAGCAAAGGATTGACTAGGGCTGAACCCGGAGGAGGCGGCGATGACTGATGGGCGCTGCGTTTGTCTAATTAATCTTCTTGTCAACAAAGTTGTTCTTCGCCGGTGCCAGCCCCTGACCTCACCCCGCAAGCCTGCCACACTGGTTCGTAACCAACTGCAGAGGCCTGTGGCCCGGCCCCGGGCTCACCCACCCCTCCCCCAGGCTCACCCACCCCTCCCCCAAACACTGTCTGGACCGGAACCGAGCATGAAGCCTGGGATCCCGCAGCCGGCTAGCTTAGGGGCGCCCGAGGAATCGCAAACCTGGAAGGCTCAGGGCATCTCCACCCCTTCAGGAGCTTGGTCCCTCCAAATAAAACTCGGATCCTGAGCTTTATCTTCAGGTTCAATTCTGAGGGGTTCAATTCCACGGGGCAGATCGCCGTTGTCATGCCTGGGTTGCCGGGGTGGGGGTGGGGGGGTCGGGTGGTTGCAAAATCAAGTGCCTTCAGGGCCCAGGCAGGGGTGTGAGTATGACCAGGCTTTAGGAACTGGGGAGAGGGGGCGGGGGTGCACTGTGGTCAAAGGGTGGAGATAGGTCCTGTAGGCAAGAGTCAAATTTGTGGGCGGTGCCGGCGCCCCCTGGAGGCCATTTCCCGCCTCTATATGAGTCTCTTAACCGCTGTCTTCTCCAGGCCTTGCTGGACAAGTGGGTGCAAATCTGACATGCACCCCTCCCGAGCCTATTTTATCATCAGAATTCCCCTATTGATTTCCTGTAAAGCATTCAGCACCACCCACACTCACCCTGTTTATTACCCACCAGCTTCTTAACCAAGTCACACGTGGATACAAGAAGTATTTACATCAATATTTTCAATTTAAGATTTCTTCAATTATGAAAATAGGCAAATTAGCAGTGCCTGGGACTTTGTCACTAATAAAAATCACAGCTATTTTCATATCACATTACAGTCAGTGAAGTTGACTTGAAATGTCATTTGTGGTCATCACTGTATGAAATGACAGTAGTTAGGGGCACCTGGGTGGCTCAGTCGGTTGAGCGTCCGACTTCGGCTCAGGTCACGATCTCCAGGTCTGTGAGTTCGAGCCCCGCATCAGGCTCTGTGCTGACAGCTCAGAGCTTGGAGCCTGCTTCAGATTATGTGTCTCCCTCTTTCTGCCCTCCCCCACTCACACTCTGTCTCTCTCTCAAAAATAAATATTAAAAACAGTTAACAAAAAAACCACGACTGAATGGATAGCGGTGTGAGCCTTAATACGACCTTGTCCGTTTCAAAGATTCACATATCCCGAAGGAGCAGAAGGTTCTCGGAAGCCGTTGCTACCTTGCTCCTTCTTTTCAGAAGAAGGAAATCCACTGCCCCACTAGGAGAGGTGGCGGCCTTGCTCCCTCCACTGAAAACTTCAGGACTGACCACAGCGTCTCTGTTGAGCAGGACCCCACCGGGCCGTTCCCTCTGCTGTTACAGCCACATCAGCTGCCAGAGCCCAGAGGTGGAGATCAGGGGAGGTTCCCCAAAGGACGAAGTGGTCCTTTCGCACCCGGAATGGCCCAACTAACTCATCCTGGTCCTGGAGGTTTGAGCCAGAGGTCCTAGCTGCGCTACCCAATTTGGCCACGCGATGGCGCTGTGCGCCCGGCCGCGGAACATCTGCGCTTCAAGGTCCCTGAGCATGCTCGCTGCAGACTCCAGACTGAGGATTCCAGGCTAGGGACTCACGGTGAGGTGCCCGCTTCTGAGCAGCCAGCCGTAGACCTCCGGGTCTGGGAAGGGCGCTCGCTGAAACCTCATTGAGGTTAATCAGCAGCAGGTCAGTTATCCATCAGTTACCCATCAGTTGCTCATCAGATCAGTTACCATCAGGAAGCGTGGGAACTCGGGGCAGCCACCACTGGTCCGGCAGGAGCGGGGAGAGGGGCCGGGTTCTCGCTGCCCTGGGGTGAAACCCCAGGAGCTGGGCTTAGAGAGCCCTTGTTTCTGTGTACATGTCGTGCCCTCATCACGTAGAGGCCTCAGCCGGGTCGTGGGAGCTGGGTGGACTTGAGTTCCAATTCAGTCCCCCCTCCCCTGTGTCTCCCCTTTCTCTTTTGAAAAGAGAGGATAATAAGGTCCCGACCAGTTGGTAGGACGTAGGAGGCGATGCTAGGAAAGGCTTACTCGGCAGAGCGTCCCTGGGACAAGGGACTGATGTCATCTCTTTGTGGCCAGGCAAGCCTCGGTGTCACCGTTCCGAAGAGGTAGCGCCTCCCTGGATGGTCGAATTGGGTGAAATGCAAGCAGAGAGCTCGCGCGGCGGTAACTGGACGGTTCACCCTTACTCCGTTCTCCAGGGTACTGTGCGCAGGCGTGCGGACAGCGAGCCGGCCCGGACGTCCTCTCTGCAAAGACAGTCCCCAGGGGCTTAGGAGTTTATGCCAGGGAGACCAGGCTGCACCAGGCTCTCCCATGTCTAGAGAGCGCAGGGGCAGTGAGAGAGGGAACTCAGGAGGCTGGAGAACATTCATTCCCAGGACCTTTATCAACCGGGAGATTTGTTCTTGGAAAACTGGTTTCTAGGGAGGCGCTCTGCTCGAACCGGGCTGAGGTCTTTCGGGAAAGTAGGGAGACAGGCTCGCCCCCGGCCCGGCCCAGCCCTGAGGCCTGACTCCCCGTGCAGGGTCCCCAGCACACAAGTCCTCTGGGTCTGCGTCTGTGTGTGCGGTCACTGGGGCGTGCAGGCTCGAGCCCGGCCCTCTCCGAGTCCGAGTCCGCAGGGGCCCAGGGTGTCCGTAATTAAGAGACACACGTCAGGAATGTAAATTCCTGTGGTTCCCAGCTGGGAGAGGGTGCATTTGGTGCCTCAGGACAATTACAGGCTGGGAGAGTCTGAAAGAGCCAGTGTGACTGTTTTAAAGTGTTATCAGTTTAATGAACTGCTTATGAAGTGTTAATACACGCAGGCGTAAACACAGCATCTGGGCTTGGATTTTATTCGCAGACTTCAAACCGGCTGCTTGGCGTTTTGAAAATGCCAATTAATGGTGTAAAATCGGGCTTTCTAATAGGGAGGAAGAAGAGTCTTTTGTGATTGCTCCCAAAACGATCTCAAACTATTTCACCGGCAACACACACTCCGCCACTCACAAAGAACACACAGGCTCGGTTTTCCTAATTGGAGAGGCAGGAGTTTGCCACTCTGTCCCCTGTGGTTGCAGAATTTGGTGTGTTTTCGCTGGAGGAAAGAATGAAGCATTTTAAAATCAGAAGTGCCATCAACACACATTTCCCAGAAGTTGTTTAGGAAATCTGTCATTTCTACCCCTTTCTTCCGGGCCAGAAAATAGATGGTCTACAGTAATATTTACGGCACTTTCATGAGAATTTCCGAACGGCCCCTTGAAGCGACGAAGCTGGATTCAGAGCAAATGGAAACATGTTGAAATTGCTTATTTTCTTCCAAAATTTGTATTTTTCTTCCTTATTTCCTGTTAAATCAGTGCCACTCATTAGCAACCATATTTTTACATTATGCGCTCAGCAGAATTTTCTCTCCATGACTGTATTCCAAATTAAACTTGTAAGTTTCCAGGAAAACTGTAACAAATGTTTGAATCGGTCAGAAGTTACACTAATGAGAGAGAGAGAGAAAACATACACACAACTTGCTTCTCTGGCAGAGCTATTGCTTTGTATCTGCTTCGCGCTTTGGGGGTGCTTTTATTCCTTGGATCTTGAAAGGCCCGTTCACAACGTAAGAAGGCTCTGGAAACTGTGAGGATGTCTGAACTCGGAGCCATTGAAACGTTCTGACAGATGCTGGCTTCGGAGAAACAAAGGCAAGACTGGGACGCGGTTGCCTCTGACCATTCACACCGCCCTGGAGCTAGGAGGGGGTCTAGTCTGAAGGCCTCATGTTCCAGAGGGTGTGGCAGAATTCCAGAGTGTGGGGGCGCCTGGTGGCTCAGTCGGTTAAGCCTCCAACTTCTGCTCAGGTTATGATCTCACGTTCATGGGTTCGAGCCCCGCATCGGACTCTGTGCTGACAGTTCGGAGCCTGGAGTCTGCTTCTGATTCTGTGTCTCCCTCTCTCTCTGCTTCTCCCCGCTCATGCTATGTCTCTCTCTGTCTCAAAAATAAATAAAACATTAAAAAAAAAAAAAGAATTCCAGAGTGTGGCAGCCGTGTGTCCAAGATAATTTAGTGATAAAGCAGCACGTAGAGCCCATACCCTTCGCTGAGTGTTCTTTACTGAGCAACTACTAGGCTCACCGTTGGGGGTCTGTCTGCCCGGGTGTGCGGAGGTGCAGCTCCATGCAAGACTGATGTCTAGCCAAAGACAAGTGACCCTTTCTAAGAAGGTGACCGCGTGAATTAATTTCCTGTCAAGGTGGCCTAGGGAGGCCCCAGCTCTGCCGTCACCGGCTCTTGTTCGCTTCGGCCAAAGCCAAAGGCCAGGATGAGCAGGCAAGAACTGAAAGAGCGGGTTTCCCGGGGGGAGGGGGTTCTAGGGGGAAGTTGTGAACTCGCTCAGGCCAACAAGAGCTGTATTCTGGTGGGGCCCCCTTCCTCCCCCAGTAGGAGATTTTGGTAGCTTGATCCAGAATATTTTGAGAAATATAATATTTAAAGTATTATATTGTTGAGGGAAAAGAAGAAAAGCAAAGATATTATGAAGCTTCAACAGCCAAATCAAACGGTCAGCAGATGGATGGGATAATGGAGCATCTTACACGCAGACTGTGCTAGAGACATTTGTAGCTAAAACCTTAGTGCATGGTTCAGATCCGCGAGGAGAGGGAGGTGCATCAACAAATGATCTTCGGACCAAGCATGTGGGAACAATGAAGCATCCCTAGCTCTCCCCATATTTCATAAAAAAATTTTTTTTAGTGTTTATTTTTGAGAGAGAGAGAGTGTGCACGTGATCAAGGGAAGGGCAGAGAGAGAGACACGCACACACAGTATGTGAAGCAGGCTCCAGGCTCTGAGCTGTCAGCACAGAGCCTGACGTGGGGCTCGAACCCACAAACGTGAGATCATGACCTGAGCCGAAGTCAGACGCTCAACCGACTGAGCCGCGCAGGCGCCCCTCTCCCTATATTTCAAAATAAAGTCCACGTGCATTCAGAAGGTATACGCAAGAAGCCTGGAAGACGTGGGTTCACTCTGGATCTTGAGGGAGGGATTTTACGGATAAAAAAGCCGGGACGGAAGTCAAAAAGTAGGAGGTGATTGTGTTGGATCACAGAAACACGAACTCGCGGGGCTCTCCGTAGCCCCGTGAAGAGGTTCCTGCTAAATATCACAAAGGGTCACACTTCTACGTGAAAGGCTGGTGTGCTCAGAGGACAAAGAACACCCGTTAACGGCAAAAATGCACATGGTTGGCAATCGCGCGGACCGTCTCCATGTAGTCACCAAACATGGACGTGACACCAGTAAGGCCAATTCGCGAAAACAATGCCAAAGCGTTCCGTGGGCAGAGCGGGCGATCAGGCACCATGTTAGTGTTCTCCTTTTATGTGTTTTTATCCCAAAAATATATTAATTTAAGATCGAAAAGTTGTTGAAAATAGCACAGGCCTCTCTGTCTGACCCCCTCCCCAGACTCCCGTGCTGGCTGTAGGGGGGAATTTTCCCAGGTGAGGGGGGGGGGCCCGCACGTCCTCTCACTGGAAAGGGGGCCATGTCCTCACAAAGCAGGCCCAGCCGCGCACAGAGTGGTGGGCATCAGCTGGTTCCCCGCCAGCCACGCCCCCCCGCGGGTTCTCCAGGCCCCTAGGGGATGCAGGGCCTTCAATACTGCGCGCCCCCCTCCCCCCATCCCGGAGCAGGTGGCCTAACTTTCACACCACCTACGTGTCTGCTCTGGGCGGGGGGGGGGGCGAGGCAAGGGTTATGCCACCGCATCCTTCTGTCTCCTGGGAAGACGCTGTCACATTGTCACATTAGGGGCCCATGTGGGGTTGCTTAGAGGCTCCCGTTCTCTTTGCCCAGCGTGAAGCCAGAAGCCTCTCTCTCATCCCCTATCTGGGCCAGAGGCGAGCGCAGACAAATTCCACGAATTTCAGTCTCCCTGATTCCAGCTTCCATCCCGTAAATGGGAACAAACTTTATTTTTATTAAAAATTTTTTTTTAATGTTTATTTTTGAGAGAGAGAGAGAGAGAGAGAGACAGCATGAGCAGGGGAGGGTCAGAGAGAGAGGGAGACGCAGAATCTGAAGCAGCTCCAGGTTCTTGAGCTGTTGGCACAGAGCCCAATGCAGGGCCTGAACCCACGAACAGTGAGATCATGACCTGAGCCGGAGCCGGAGCCAGACGCTCAACCGACTGAGCCCCCCAGGTGCCCTGGGAAGGAAATTTAAAACACGTGTGGGGGCACCTGCATGGCTCAGTCCCTTAAGCGTTTGACTCCTGATTTCAGCGCAGGTTCTGATCTCACAGTTTGTGGGTTTGTGCCCCACGTCGGGCTCTGCGCTGACAGCATGGGGGCCTGCTTGGGATTCTCTCTCTCTTCCTTTCTCTCTGCCCCTCTCTCTCCCGCACTCTGTCTCTCTCAAAATTAACAAATGCACTTTGAAACATTTTTAAAAATAAAAATAAAAGCCATTGAGGAGCGCCTGCGGGCACTGGGGAGCTGACCTGTGTCGGTCCGCTCCAGCTCCGTGTGCCCGCCCGCCCATGGTGGGCATCTCTTTTCAATTCTGTGTTCACCACTTGGAGAGCTCAAGGTTGGCCATTGTGGGACTGTTTACACCACAGAAATGGTGGAGCACTTACATGGTGACTCAGGGCTCCCAGCTGTACTCACTGCCTTTTATGACCTCACAATGATGTCAGACAGTATCACGTCCCTGCATTCTGTTGGTTTCTAAGGAAATGGAGATTAGATTCCACCTCCTGGTGGGTGAGTAAATTTCTTGAAAAGTAGAGTGAGAAACAGGATGAGAGATATTGCTTTTGAGAAAATACAATTTGCCTTAGAGCTCAAAATTTTTTTTAACATTTATTCATGTTTTGAGAGACAGAGAGAGATAGAGTGTGAGTGGGGAAGGGGCAGAAGAGAGGGAGACACAGAATCCAAAGCAGGCTCCAGGCTTGAACCGTCGGCACAGAGCCCATCAGACTTATGAACTATGAGATCATGACCTGAGCTGAAGTCAGATACTTAACCTGCTGAGCCTCCCAGGCGCCCCTTTGCTATACAGAGTTTTAAAAACTCATTTTTTTAAGGTTTCTTTCTTTTTGAGATAGAGAAAGAGTGCGCAGGGGAGGGGCAGAGAGAAAGTGAAACACAGAATCCTAAGCAGGCTCCAGGCTCTGAGCTGTCAGCACAGAGCCCAATACCGGACTTGAACTCATGAACTGAGAGATCATGGCCTGAGCCGAAGTATGCCGCTTAACTGACTGAGCCACCCAGGTGCCCCTCCCACCGAGTTTTAAAATGTGATTAGGGGTTTGCCTTCAGAGGCTACAGCACATTTTTCTGGATATTCTCTTGGCATGGTTACTCTTCCTCTGAGTATATATTTGATTTCTGAGGATACGCAAAAGGTGTTGAAAGCTGACTCCAGTAAACTACCCAGTAGATAACTCTGCTGGATAACAATAGTGCCATAAAAGGAGATGTTACAGTGGCAAAGGGGTCAGCTTTCATATGAGTCCTTCCCCGGGGCCTGGAGAGAGTTCCAGAAGAGGATGCCACGACCTTCCCAGCTACAGCCCTGACAGAAGAGTGCGAACTTCTAAAAGGACTAGTTTGAAGGGCAGGGCAAGTTCTCGGCTATCTGTACCCATTACAGAAGTGCCATGTTTTACTACAAAGCCTGTCTTATTGCCTTGTCGCATGCTCTACTTTTCTTTTGCACCCATCAAAGTATTCGTTAGCATTGTACCAGGCGCACGGTAGGGTCCAAGTAAATATCCGGTTGATTTGCCACCCGGAGCCAAAATAAGCCAGTCCCTGGTTCAGCTAGGTCCTTAGGTACTAGTTGTAATTAGCCAATCATAAAAAAGAGAAGCTGACAATTCCTCTTAATACCGCTAAATATAATTGAATGTGTTGGGGGTGTGTGGGTGGCTCAGTGGCTTACGAATCTAACTTTGGCTTAGGTCATGATCTCACAGCTTGTGGGATTGAGCCCCACATCAGGCTCTGTGCTGACAAGCACAGAGCCTGAAGCCTGCTTTGGATCTTGTGTTTTCTTCTCTCTCTGCACCTCCCCCCACTCACACTCTCCCTTTCTCTCAAAAATAAAACATTTTTAAACAATCTAATGTGTTTAGTTTTGGAAGACTCAGTATATCAACAATAATGTACATGTCTCTTGCTCCATATTCTGGAGTTGCTCTCTTTCCAAAGTCCATGAATCTGGGCCTGTACCTCCATCCTTACTGGAGGACCGCAGTGGGTAGAAGGGTGGGCGGGGACCACAGGTACTGCTCCAGGTCTCCTCATTGACTTATTTCCCCTCAGGGGACCAATCAGTATCCTGTTTTAATTCTCAGGTGCCACTTACGAATTGCTCCTCAACCATCAAATACTAAAATCCTAACGTATTCTGTCATGAGGGCAGAGATGCCCATGGAAGCCCTTATGCATCTGTGCTTTCTCATTAACTGGAGCTTAGCGTTTTCCACCTGTGCTCACCAAAGACTAGGGAAAGAATCAGAATATGTTTAGTAGGACTCATGACTATAAACATGTTGAGGCTTACATGGGGTGGCAGAGACCTTTCCAGCGCACCATGTATCTATCATGCCCTCTCCTCCAGCCCTGTTGTACAGGGGTCAGGTCATGTGACTAGTTCTGCCCAATGGGTTGTGAGAGGAAGTGACCTGTTACTGCCGGGTGAGAGCATGAACTTGAGGGGGCAGGATAGCCAAGTGTTCTCTTCCCCTGGTAATCATGGAGGTCAGATGTTCCAGAGAGTGTAGCTGTGGGATGCAGGGGGCCACCATTCGCCTGGGTCTTTACATCACTTTGTGGAGCACTAGCTCCCTTGAATATTTCTTGGCCTCTGGCCACCGCACACTGGGAACAGACGAAACCTTTGTTATGTTAAGGTCATTAACTTGTAGGGTTAATTCATTATCGTAGTATAGCCTAGCCTAACCAAACTAATAGGAGTATGATCCAGCCAGCTTCTCACAAAAGGCTAGTTGAGGGGTCCTTTCTAAGCAGAGCACCACATGGTGGGGAGAGGGAGGGTAAGGGTACAGGGCTGCTCTGCTGGTGGGAAGAAATGCCACTTTTGATTTAGGGAAAACACAAATGGGACTGCCAGTGGCCTCTAAAGGATGTTTCCTTTAGACACAATCGAAGTACAGTAAATATATTTTATACTCGACCAGGATATACTTATGCGCTCAGGATCATGATTGGTGTGTCGAGGGTCTAAAAGCCAATGTCTGAATGAGCTAGGTGGACACCTGGCTTTTCACCCTGAGATGGGTATGGACCATCAGTGTTCGCATCTGTGCACGCGTGTGTACATGTGTGCCTGCACACCTGTAAGTTCATAGGAGCTGAGAATATCATCAACAGAGGTATTATTTCCCCATGTTGGAGCTGGCAACCCAGTGGCTCTACCCCAGAAGCTAGTATCAGTAACAGATTTTTATAAACAGTAAATGAAGGCAGTTGGAAAACCAACCCCAAAAGGAAGAAGGCCAGTCATTGCACTATTGGGGAGCACAGTAGTTACTAAAGCACCAGATTTGAGCTCTGATCGCCTGGGCTAGAAACTTCATTTCACCCCTCATCCGGTATACGGCCTTGGGCTAGTTTAGTTATATAATCTCTATCTGCCTCAACTGGAAAATGGGGATGTCATACTATTGTTATAAGGATTACAAGTAATGGCTCTTAAATGTCTGTGTTAGGGTTGGTTGAACTGTAACAGAAAACAGTGGCTTAAAACAAAAGATTATTTCCTTCCACAGGTGCTGGCGCAGTGGGCAGCATGGGCGCCCAGCGGACCCGGCTGGCATATTGCGTGGTGTCAGGGACCTAGGTCCTTCTAACGTGTCGCTCTACCTTCTTCAACAAGTGGCTTCCACCCCACAGCCCGAGACGGTCCCCTGGTGCCACAGCCATCAGAGCCTCACTGCAGCCGGCGGGAAGGCAGAACTCACTGCGGCCGGCGGGAAGGCAGAACTCACTGCGGCCGGCGGGAAGGCAGAAGACAGAAACCAGAGACAAAGGGCTCACTCTGTGCATCTAATGGACCAAAACCTAGTCCTGAGGCCACAGCTGGATGCAAGGGAGGCTTGAGGATGTTGTCTCTAAACTGGGAAGCCGCGTGCCTCACTTAGGACTATGGCTTCTAGAATTAAAGGGAAGGGGAAGAGCGGTGTCAAGGCATATAGTTTGCGGGTCTTGAGTGTCTCCAGTGCCTGGTACTGAGCGAGTGGACACAGACCTCACCTTCATGCTCAGAACCCTGTGGTGCTCAGGCTTTGTACAGGGACCAAGATTCTGTTTTCACAGAGTAGTGACAACAGTTTAAAAAGGAGAAAAGCAAAAGCAAGCACAGGAAGAGCCTGAATCTCGTGTTCCTTGTGAGAGGAAAGGGCGGCACCCAAAGAGTGTCGAAGGCGCTGGCGCCCTGCGAAGCGACTCGAGGTGGCTCCTCCAGCTAACGGAAGGGTCTCAGACAGACGTGTCCACGGGAAATGCAAATGAGAACCGCCCTGGTCCTTCCCAAGGCCACACAGGGTGACACTTCACCTCCCTTCTCTTCCCGCAGCTCCTGGAGAGGGTGGAGGGAAGGAGAGGGAATAGGAGGGAAGACGGAGGAGGCCTGTGGGAGGCTGGGGCCAGGGGGTCATGGCTTCGGCTGCTGGACCGCAAGTGAGCGGCTGGCCCTCCCCCAGTTTGCAGGATGAGGGGAGGAACCTTTTCCTTCTCTGAGACTCTGGTTATCTTGTTGGAAGCAGGGCCAAAAGGAGTTCTCTTTGCTCCAGGTCAGTCAGCCCTCTCACAAAGGCTTTACCCTGCGAATATTGTCCTATGTATGCCCTTGTGTCACTAAACCAGCAGTTCTCAAAGTGTGGCCTGGGGACCCCTGGGTTTCCCCAAGAAACTTTCAGAGGATCCACTATCCCAAAACTATTTTCATAATAATATTAAGATATTATTTGTCTTTTTCGCCCTCATGGTGGAGTCTTCCAGAAGCTGTGCCATGTGTAATGCTGCGATGGTGTGAGTACAGAAGCAATGGTGAGAATCTACCCATCTTCTATTAACCCAGATTTGAAAGAGATTTGCAAATACGTAAATACTCAGCCACTCTTCTCAGGAGCCATCTTCGTTTTGAAAGATGTTTTTCATAAAAATGAGTTAGGCATGTTACTATGTAATGGGATTATGGTGTTCTTGTGGGTGAATTAATGAATTTTTACATGTTTCATAGATTTAATTTCGAATGTGGCAAATATTAACACATACAACGCACATTAATCAAACACTCTTTTAAGTCTTCAGTGGTTTTCAAGATTAAAAAGGATTCTGAGGCCACGTACTTGGAGAACCGGAGAATTCTTGCACTTTTGGTGCCTGTGTGCACACTCACGAAGACTGGAAAGTATGTTGTGACCAAATATCCTTTCCCACCTTCGGGCCAGAAGTTGGCAAACTTCCCTGTAAGGGCCAGAGAGGAAATGTTTCAGGCTCTGTGGGCTGTCTCTTCTCTGCGGCAACTACTCCACTACGGGTAACATAGTGGAATCCGCCATAGACGATCGGTAACAAAGGGGCGTGGCTACGTTCCAATAAAATTATTTACTGACTCTGAAATTTGAACTCCGTGTAATCTTCATGGGTCACAAAATATTATTATTCTGCAAATATTTTTCTTCTTCCACACAGACAGATTTATAAATCAGATAACACCCTTGTTTCCTACTCTTTAGTTGGGAAAATATGATTATCTGTGCTACATCACCTCTTTTTTCAAGGCCGTTGGTGGCCTTCAAGTTTAATGAGTGGTGGGAGATTAAGGGTGACATCAGGGGGTTTGCTCTTTTGTGAGGGGTGCCAGTGCCTCAGAGAAGGGCCTGTTAAGAATCAGCTAAAGGCAGGGCAAGGAAAGGTACTGGTAAAAAATAAAAGAAATAGAAAATACAGTGTCCTGGGGCACTTGGGTGGCTCTGTTGGTTAAGCTTCTGATTTTGGCTCAGGTCATGATCTCATGGTTCATGAGTTCCAGCCCCACGTTGGGCTCCGTGACGACAGCTCAGAGCCTGGAGCCTGCTTTGGATTCTGTGTCTCCGTCTCTCTCTCTCTGCCCCTACCTCACTCAGGCTCTGTCTCTCTACCTCTCAAAATTAAATAAATGTTAAAAAGTAAAGAAAGAAAATATAGTATCCTGACCTGGGGTCCAAATTATATCACAGCCTCTGACTTTTTCCCATTCATTCAACACGGGCTGTCTTTAGAGTGCTGGCAATGCACGAGGGGTATTGAATTGTCTTTTCTGCAGAGACTTGCTGGAACGATTCTTGTGAATTTGCAAACGTAGAATCCATGAATAGTGAGGACGGACGCATGTCAATATATTGTTGATACCTGAAAAGATGTCGGGAAGAACACTGGGGGAGCCCCGCGTGTCCCTAAAACCTTTAACTCTGAGAGTTCATCTTCTGGGAATTATCTAGAAAAACCACCAGGCAGGTGAGGGCAGGATGCAGGGATGCCCATTGGAGAGCTGATCTATTATAACAGAATACCCTGAAGATGTGAAAAATAATGAATTAGGCGAATACTGTTAATATGAAAAGAAGTTCATGAAATGCTGTGAAGTGAAAACACAGTCATACAATGCACATGCCTCGGTCCCACTTTTGTGAACAGACATATTCCATTTATGATGTGTGATACCAACATAACCAGTTATGTTACAGAGATGCCGAGTTTATGGGTGTAAAAAGTTCTGGAAGGAGATATATATATATATAGTGCCATGTCTGAGAGTTTGGATTATAGATGAACTTAATTATGTTCTTTGTACTTCTCGGTGTTTTACAAATTTGTTTATTTGTTAATTCAGAGCTACCCTTATAACTGGAAAGGTATTATTTTTAGAATGATTATTGTGGAGGTGTTTATGCCAGGCATGGGGCTGAGTTCCTCAACTCTTAAATTTTTATTAAAATTTCATGAAAAAAGTCATTGTTTGTTTTTTTATGATCTGTTATAAAAATAGAAAAGGTCTCAAGACTCCCTAGCTTCGTTCCACAAATCTGGAAGGCTCTCGAGGCCCGGCTCCCACTGACATGCCTCGCTGCCGCTCTGGGAACCAGAATCATGGGAGGAGACTCTGGCCCAAGTCCCCCTTGCTCGGGAAAGTGCTGAGGCCTGAGTCTTCCCCGCCAGGGCGGAATTCCTGGGGCTTGGACGCAGGGGCAGGGTGAATGGATTCAAGCAAGAATTCTGTCTGTCTCCTTCTTTGTTTTTGAAAGAAATAGCCAATGCCTAAACTGGGTTGAGCCCAGTATTATCTGGTTTTCTTCAAAGGCTCATCACAGATGATCTGCTGCTATTTAGTTACCTGGGACTGTCTGGGGAAAGGGGTTTCTGGGAGAGCGTGTGTTCAGCCCAGACCCAAGTCCATTGTCAGTAGGGCCCATAGATGCACAGGGATGGGGTTAACAGATGCAAGCTCATGGGCGTGAGAGTTTCTGCTTGTAATTTACCCTTTGGAGCAAGGCTCTAGCCTCAACATGGAATTTTCTAACAGTCAACAAGTCAAAACACAACCAAAGGTGATAATGGGAACCAAGTTCAGGTTCCAATCTTTTATGCATGGCACCCTTGCCCAGTACCGGCCTCTGCAATAGGATGCTTGACCAGTCCTCAGCTTTTCTTTTTCCTCCATTTCTTATAAACCACAGAGTCTGCTAGATCTGAAGCCAGACTTAGATGCACGTCCCGCTCTGCCACATTCTGCCCGTGTGACCCACGGTGAAGTCCCCGGTTCTTTCTGCCCTCAGATTACCCACTTGAAAAATTAGATCTAAATATTAGGTCATGTTTTGGTTTGTTGATTGTTTTAAAAAAGTGTAGGTTGGGGATATAGCAATGAGATCGCGTCCCAGAGATTGGGTTCTTCTCCTTCTGACTGAGGTGCAGCCTCCATTAAGGCAAGCATAATGTCTGGATTTTTTTTTTTCACATTGAAAGCACCAGAATTAAAGAGCCACACAATTTTCAGCGCCAATGCATTTAGCTGGGGTATTTCCATAGGCAGGAGCGAGGGAGGGGGCCTTCCGAAATCATACCACACAGGGGTCCCCTGACCTACATAAAACAAGTCAGTACCCCCTGGGGCTGGCCGATTGGAGCTCCTCAGATCACGTGGCAGAATTAGGCACGGTTTATGGTTCTTTTCAGGGAGCAGATTCTCCAAGAACGGTGTAAATGTCAGTTTCATGAAAATCCATTCTAAAAGCCCCGATGAACTTCTCAATCATCTGCTCCCCATCCCCCCCACCGCCCCCCAGCTCTCCAGAGCGCCTGAGGCACTTGTGAGATCAGAGAGCATAATTACAAATGCTCTGGGGCTCTGGGGATGGTTTACAGCTTAATTAGCTCCGTCCCTGCACTGTCTCTCTTTCTCAGCCTCTCGCTCGCTGGGTGTAGGAGTCCTGACTGCCAAAGAATTCAGAGCAGGAGCCTCCTGGCTTGTTAACACGCTCTCCCTGGGTCCCTCCTGACACTGCATCCAGGTTGCAATTAGGCCCAGCCTAGAGGAGAGGGAGAGGCCTCTGTTTGGGCATCCGGAGCTGGGGGGATTGGGGGGGAGCAGCTTGTCTGAGCCAGCCCGGAGGTGAGCACCTTGGAATGTGGAGTGGCGGGGCTGCAGGAGTGCATGCACCTGCCTGGCCCAGCCCAGGTCAGGAGGCTGCAGGCTGCAGGTGTGTTTCCCGGGGCATCTGGCAGGGGCCCGCACCGAAGACACCTGGGGTGAGAGGGGTTCCTATGCTCGGGCCAGGTTGGGGAGGGTTGGCCCCCTGGGCATGCGCTCTCTGGACAGCACAGGCCGCTAGAAAGGGGAGCCCCTCTCAAAGAGAAGTGCAAACCGTAAGTTGAATTTTGTGGTCCTCAGGACTTCTTGGTGGCTGTCTCTGGGCTCCTGGCTTCAACTCAATGACTCCACCCTAAAGGGAAGATCTCTTTCCTCCCAGAGAGGAGGGAGCTTAGAGGCAGAATCTGGCTTGGAGGCAGAAAAGACGTTAGCTGGGCCCTGATGCCTGTCCAAGAAGATGCCAGAAGAAAATAGCGCTGCCCCCTGCCCCTACCCCCAACCCCTCGGCCAGGCGTGTCTGCAAAGGCTCTGTTGGCACTGGGCTTACTTAGGACCCAGACCCTCTGAAAGGGTTTAAGCCATACCCCTCCTTCAAAGAGTGAGATACAAAACTGAAATGAATACATCTTGAATTTAATGCCTAGAAAGCATCCCGCTATCATGTCTAGAACCCGCCATCACTCCGGTATTTATATACATACATATACATACACATTCGGTATTAGCAGATATTTAACCTGTTTGATATCATAGGTGAGGGTCTGACCTCGCCTCTGGGGATGCACCTCCTGGTCAAGGTTTCCGGACACCTGCCCGTGCTGCAGACACGGGACTTTCCCCTTCAGGAAAAGAGGGTTTAGGCAGAGGGTTTAGGTGGATGGTCCGAGTGACAGAAAGAGCATTACACCCATCTCCTCTCCTCTCAGCAGTAAATTCTCGGCCCTGCTCGCTCCCCTGCACTGAGGCTGTCTCCTCCAGCTCTGAGCCGGGCTGTGTGTCCCCATCTGGCGAGGGAAAGTCTGGGTCTGTGCACAGCGCGGAGCCCGAGTGGCTAGATGCTGGCAGTATTTATGAACAGGCACTGACCGCATGCCTGGCAGGTGCCACTTCTGAGGTGCTCAGAGGCCAGCAGGGGAGACAACAGCAGCACCACCAAGGAAAGCTCCAGAACAAGCGGGTGTACAAAGTGTCCCAGGGCCTGGAGAACAGAATTGTTCCGGCAGGAAGTGGGGAGACTGCGCAGGAGGTGACTGCAGCTGGGGCTCTAGGGTGACGTGGTGGCCCTGGGCGCCTGGCTTCCAGGCTGCAGAGTGGAGGCCGGAAGGGAGGGGAAGGTCACCTGTTGGCTGCAGCCAAGAGGGGTCACACCAATGTGCATTCTTCCACTGCATCCTAGGGCCCCCTTTCTTTGTACCTTTCTGCCTATAAACTAGAGGCCTTTCCCTGGAAGATCGAGCTGGGTTTGGACCTACACCCAGAGCCAGAGTAGGGACCCCCCCACCCAGGCCCCCCCCCCAACTTTCTACCCAAGGTGTGGTCCAGGAGCCTGTGGTCTCAGCTTCCCACAGGAGCTTATTAGAAAACCAGGACCCCGGGCCTGCCCCACCCCCTCGGCATCGATTTCTCTGGCTCCTTGGAGCCATGTGACTTCTGAGGGTTTCTGGGCCAAGAGTGGCCACCGCCTGGTGCAATGTGACCTCAAGGCTGATCCCTCCCAACCCCCAGCTCAGGCCACAGAGGACACAGCGGGGGCCAAGCCAGGCATTCTCTCCAGGTGCAAGGCTGCAGCTTAGGGGTTCCAGTATCCCAGCCAGGAGGCCAGCCCGACAGAGGGGGCTCGGTCCCTCCCAGGCTCACGGGCGTCAGGCGCACAGGGAAGAGACACAAGGCCCCGGGACGCAGGTGAGCTCATGCCGCCCGGAGAGCCGCCGGGGTTCGTGCCACAACAAGTTGTGTGCGTCTCACCGGGGAGGCGGCCCGAACAGGTGGAGTCATGCGCCCGGACCTGTCAGCGCTGACATTATCCACGATTATCCGGCTTTTCTTTCCATTTGGCCCCGGAGAAGGAGGCGCCACACAAAGAGTTCAGCAGAGTGAAGTCACTGGCTTCGCACTGGCTAGAACAGTATTCGCAGATGCGAAGAACCGGTCGAGTGTGTCTGGGCGCGCGGGGGCGTGTGCGAGTGTGCAAGGGGGCGGGGCTGCCGAAATCGGACGCGCCTCCGGCGGAGACGCGCTGCGTTCCTGCAGGTCACAGCACGACAGAAGCGTCTCATCCCTTTCGGGGCCTCGAGCATTTGAAAATAATAAAAAGGAAAAGTTTTGAATTAAAATTTATGGCTGAGCTTGCCCATCTGGGAGGAGCTGGCTGAGCGGCAAACTGACGCCAGCCTGGCTGCAGAGGCTGGGAGAAATTGGACACCCGCGACCCTGGGAGAGAGAGGGACGACTCTCCCGCAGACCGTGGGGTGACCCCTCTTGGCCGGCTGCTCCCGGCCCTAGCTGCGCCTTGGACGCTCCTTGGGAGGGGCGGGTAATTTTTAATGTTTTTTTATTTATTTTGAGAGACAGAGAGAGACAGCGCAAGCAGGGGAGGGTCAGAGAGAGAGGGAGACACAGAATCTGAAGTAGGCTCCAGGCTCTGAGCTGTCGGCACAGAGCCGACACGGGGCTCGAACTCCCGAACCAGGAGATCATGACCTGAGCAGAAGCCCGATGCTCAACTGATTGAGGCACCCAGGCGCCCCCTGGGGGGGAGTTTTTAAAAAATGCTGATAGCTAGGCCACACCACAGACCAAGTCAGTCTGAGTCTCTGAGGTGCACCCCCGCTTGCCCCCCACCCGTTCGCACCCCTCCCCCCTCCCCGGAAGACTTTTACCTCTTTGCCAGGTGATTTTAATATGGCAATAGGGTTGAGAACCACTGGGTTGAGACCAAGGTCCCCAGAGCGGGAGGAGAGGGGACAGACTCCTTGTATCTGACCTGTGACCTGGGGACGATGGCACATGTCTCAGTGGGTACAGGGGGGGAGATGTTGAACACCTGTGTTTTGAGAGTCGTATCCACCTCTAGAGGGCCCAGGGCCCAGGGCCCAAAATAAGTAGGGAGGATGGGTGTGACACATTCTTCTGCAGGGATGTGGTATCAATTCGGCCACATCCCCACCCCTCCCGGCCTCCGAGCACAAGGACAGTTCTGATTTCCATCTAGGCAGCATTTTCCAAAGGACTCAGACATCCGTGATCTTTTAACCCGTGTATTAGTTTTCTATTGATGATGTAACAAATTACCACAAATGTCGTGGCCTGACCCTACACCAACCTATCTCAGGGTTCCGTGGGTGAGGAGTCCGACACAGCCCGATGGGGCGAAACTCCAGGGGTTGCGAGGTGGCGCCCCCTTCTGGAAGCTCTAGGGGAGAATAGAGGCCTTGGTTCTTCCTTCCACCTACCACACCTCTGAAAAGGAGAGAGGGCTGTTTGGAGCACCGCCAGCACTTATGAACGGAGCCCTCCCCCAGGGCTCAGAAAATTCCAACTTCCCGTCACTTCCCAGGAAAATGTAGGTCCCTCCCTCCATCTTCAATCCATAGGTTCAAAGACGACCATTTCAATCGTTCGACTATCCTAGCAAACTGAAAACAAGCAATTACTCTTTCCTGCTTTCGCTTGCGTATTGTTAGATTTTAAGATCAAATAATAGCGTGCCAAGCCAAATCCTTGGGTGTGTTTTGGAAGGGCCTGAGCCCTGTTGGCAGCTGCCACAGGCCAAGTGGAGCCAATGGACAGGAAGAAGCCCACACATGGAGGAGTTCGGGTCCTCTGGAGGCCGTCACCACCATCACTGGTGTTGGGGGGGAGGTTTTCTGACCAGTCTACTTACCCCTGAGGCAGTGGGTAGGGCTAGGATCGCCATTATCTACAGAGAGTTTAAAATATGGGAACAAGACTTGCCTCTTTTCCTCTGAACTTGAGAAGCGTATTTACAAAGCCCTCCAGCTCCTAGGTCAAAAGCACTCACCACAAGACCCAAGATGTCCTCCAAACGATCCAGGCCCCAGTCAATATTTATAACCTGGGGCTTGGGCGCAAGTGGCTTCATGAGTCTGTTTGAGTTCCACTTAACTTCTGCACATTGATCATCCACAGGAGACCTTTTGCCCGCTGGCCCCTCTCTCTTTATTATACTGCGCAATTGGGAATACACTTGACTTTCAAAGGCTCAACTCGTGCCATTCAAAGGAAAAATGCCCACCTCATTTTTAAGCCCTATCTTGTTCCCCTGCCGTCTGAATAAACATTACTCAACAGCCCAAGTTACTTAAGCATCAATCATTTCCACTTCAAGGAGAAGGTAAAGGGAACAAAGATGTCACAGCACACAAAAAGATTGAAATTTAACCACCGCTGGGTGCTTTCCAAGCTTGTTCAGATTAGTTCTTCAAAAAAGGAGCCC